>CM044370.1:1787961-1797961 GCA_024294585.1 Vipera latastei
GCTAAAGGCTCCACTGGCCTACCTGCAAGGGCTGTTCTGTGGATAAAAGGTAGGGACAATCCATTTATCCAACCTTGAATCTTTGGGAATAAACGCCTCTGAATTCAGCAGCAGCATTTTGAGGCTCTCCCCACCCCCCACCCCTTTTTCATCCCCCCCCCCAAAAAAAATCAAAGCGGAAGAGACGGAGTCCTTGAGAGAAATAAATATTTGATCTGCAGACTTAAATGTCAGACGAGGCACCTATCAGCCAATATACAAATTTAAAAAGGCCCGCCTGTTATGCAGAAGCCTTTATTAACGGCCTGCCTGGTTAAAAAAAGATGAGAGAGCGCTTAAGTTCAAAAATAAATTAATACAAAAATACTTAACGCCGTGGAAGCAGAGCGGCTGCGATAAATTTTTAAAAAGACAGCTCTTCTGCGACTTTTTTTTTTAAGGAGGCAAAAAAAACCCCACCACCCACGAAACACTTTATACAAGTAACGCATTTAGCACTAATTATACAATTACTTCTTGCTAAGGAGTGGGAAAGAGGGAAGGGAAGGCTGGGAGGGAGGAAAGAAAAAAAAGATTAATGAAGAATTTACAGTGGTTTTTAATCGGCCATTTTTTTCCCCCTTCCTGAAACCAAATTGAAAAAAATCTCCGTCCTTCGTGCCAGCCTGTGAGTGTGCCCAGCCCAGGATTTGCCACCCAGGGGCACCTGATATATTTGATGGGTGCTCAATTTCAGGTCCTTATTAAAAAGAGAAGGAGTTGGTGAACAAATAAAAAAGTCGATTTTTTTTTAAAAAAAATCAGAAAGCGCGCATTAGCATCTTTTCCAACTAATAAATTTTACAAACAGCTTTGGTGAGTATCCTCACACCCAGACAGACTAACGTAGGAATGAAATTGAGGATTTTAATTTTTTTTGGAGCGGGGGGGGGGCAAGGCATTTTGAGCGATGCCTATACAGGTAAGATAGTACCTTATCATCTCTGTCCTGGGTAAAAAAAAAAAATGCCACTTGGGTTTGTTGAGAAGGCCTGGGACTTTTTCAGGCGTGTAAATTCAGCAATTCTAGAATAATTCCCACAAATGGATGGAGGTGAGAAGCCTCCCAGAGGTCATTTAGTCCAACCCTCTGCTACGTGAAGGGAAACCAATTCAAATATCCGTACGAGCTGGAGAACCCAGTTTATTCTGTAGATAAAACATTCTACTCTTGGACAGACCTTACGGCCACAATCTTATATTTCAGCGAATTCTAAGCAGCAGAAGGGAATTTCAGTCACCTAACCCTGTACAGGTAGTCCCTGACTTATGACCAATTGTTTAGTGACCGTTTGAAGTTATTACACACACACACACACACACACACACACACACACACACACACACACGGGGGAAAAAACCTATTTATGATCTGGTTCCTAAGTCCTGAATCCAGCATTTTCCCCTGGTAACTGCATTTTGACTTACAAAGTTTTTGCCTAGGAACCGACTTAATGACCAGGTGTTTTACTTCACTGCTGCAAATAGTTCATAAAATTGGATCCCACTCTTGGGATGACCCGCTTTACGACCGTAATTGCAGGGCTCAATTACCTTTGTAATTCAAGGACTATCTGAATTTTGCTAGGATTCCACGCATTTTACCCTACCTGGCAAGACCGCCGTAGTTCGGGTGGCCACGTTGATGTCCTGCAGAAGCTCCAAGGTCTCGGTGTGGAACAGTCGTATGGAAGACCCCGAGGAGAAGGCCATCCAGACGCCACTGCCAGCCTTGATCATGTGCGTCACGCCGCTCTCCTCTTCTGGGTGGGCTTCAAAAATTTGCTGTGGACGAACAAAAAGGGAGAATCGGGCGTCAGCGGGCCGTGAAGCAAAACGGGTATGTCCAGTTTAATGAAGAGAAGGACCAGGGGGGACATGACAGCAGCCTTCCAGTATCTCAGGGGCTGCCCCAAAGAAGAGGGAGTCAAGCTGTTCTCCAAAGCTCCCGAAGGCAGGACAAGAAGCAATGGGTGGAAACTCATCAAGGAGAGAAGCAACTTTAGAACTAAGGAGAAACTTCCTGACAAGCAAGGACAATTAACCAGTGGAACTACCTGCCACCAGAAGTGGTGAATGATCCAACACTGGAAGTTTTTAAGAAGAGACTGGACAGCCCTTTGCCTGAAATGGTATAGGGACATGATAGCAGCCTTCCAGTATCTCAGGGGCTGCCCCAAAGAAGAGGGAGTCAAGCTATTCTCCAAAGCGCCCGAAGGCAGGACAAGAAGCAACGGATGGAAACTAATCAAGGAAAGAAGCAACCTAGAACTAAGGAGGAATTTCCTGGCAGTGAGAACAATTAACCAGTGGAACTACCTGACACCAGAAGTGGTGAATGATCCAACACCGGAAGTTTTTAAGAAGGGACTAGACAGCCATTTGTCTGGAATGGTATGGGGTTTCCTGCCTGAGCAGGGGGTTGGACTAGATGACCTCCAAAGTCCCTTCCTCCTCCTCCTCCTCATTATTAACATCATCATCATTATTATGTTTATGATTCTGTGAATAACGCCAGCAACTAGGAAACGTGTGCTGAGTTTTCAGCCTTGATCCTTCTGTATTCCCAAAACGGTCGGGTCGCTCTGAGTTTATTTTCCCTGCTAAATTCTGGGAGTTGACGTCCACAAGTCATAAAAGGGCTCCGAGTTTGAAGACCCCTGTTCTTCTCGCTCCAATTAATCCCTTTTGGCTGCTTTGGCCCATGGCTCCGATTTTCTGTCTTTCTCTGCCTGCAAAAGCCGCTTCCTCACATCCCGGGAGGAAACACGTCCTTTTTAGACAGTGCAGAAGTTTGCCGCAGTTCTCGCTTTTAATGCCTCCCGTTTTATAAACCCGGAATATTATCCTGAAAATGCTGACACAATGCTTCCCGCCGTGGCGTTTATGTGCTTCAAAATGCCTACATAGAAAACAGAGCTGGGCACCTGGGAAGACGTAAAACGTTGCGTTAGGGTTGACAAGGCATTCGACGCCACCTGACAACCAAGGGCCCGGCGGAGGGAAGAGACAGCCTCATCTGGCCAGGGAAGAGAAAGAGGTGGCATCGGAGAAAGAGAGGAAACTGAGGCAGGAAAGGCCGCTGCTTCAAACGAAAAGACAAGCAGACTTCAACTTCCCTAAGGATATTTATTTGTCCCTTTGCTCTGTTTAGACACGTGCGTGTTTACGTGCTATCCATGCGTGTTAATTCGGCCGCTGCTTCTACAGAGGAACTGGGATCGCTGGTTATCCCTCCGTGACCAGTTTGGGTTCAATCTGAAGTCTCAGCTGGCACGGGGAGAGCACCCCAAACCGGGCAGGAGTTTGTCTCATGAAGAATAGAATAGAATAGAATAGAATAGAATAGAATAGAATAGAATAGAATAGAATAGAATAGAATAGAATAGAATAGAATAGAATAATAATGATAGAATAGAATATAGAATAGAATAAAACAGAACAGAACAGAACAGAATAATAATGATAGAATAGAATAGAATAGAATAGAATAGAATAGAATAGAATAAGAAATTAGAATAGAATAGAATAGAATAGAATAGAATAGAATAGAGAGAGATGGAATGGAATGGAATGGAATGGAATGAAATTAGAATAGAATAGAATAGAATAGAATAGAATAGAATAGAATAGAATAGAATAGAATAGAATAGAATAGAATAGAATAATAATGATAGAATAGAATATAGAATAGAATAAAACAGAACAGAACAGAACAGAATAATAATGATAGAATAGAATAGAATAGAATAGAATAGAATAGAATAGAATAGAATAGAATAGAATAGAATAAGAAATTAGAATAGAATAGAATAGAATAGAATAGAATAGAATAGAATAATAATGATAGAATAGAATAGAACAGAATAGAATAGAATAGAATAGAATAGAATAGAATAGAATAGAATAGAATAGAATAGAATAGAATAATAATGATAGAATAGAATATAGAATAGAATAAAACAGAACAGAACAGAACAGAATAATAATGATAGAATAGAATAGAATAGAATAGAATAGAATAGAATAGAATAGAATAGAATAGAATAAGAAATTAGAATAGAATAGAATAGAATAGAATAGAATAATAATGATAGAATAGAATAGAACAGAATAGAATAGAATAGAATAGAATAGAATAGAATAGAATAGAATAGAATAGAATAGAATAGAATAGAATAAGAAATTAGAATAGAATAGAATAGAATAGAATAGAATAGAATAGAATAGAATAGAATAGAATAGAATAGAAAGAATAGAATAGAATAGAACAGAACAGAACAGAACAGAACAGAACAGAACAGAACAGAACAGAACAGAACAGAACAGAACAGAACAGAACAGAATAGAATAGAATAAGAAATTAGAATAGAATAGAATAGAATAGAATCTGGAAGGGACCTTGGAGGTCTTCTAGTCCAGCCCCCTGCTCAAGCAGGAGAACCTATACCATCTCAGGCAGGTGATTGTCCAATCTCTTCTTAAACATTTCCACAATTTCTGAGCGCAAGCTGTTCCACTGTTTGAGAATGGACAATGGAGACTCTTGTAGGGCGGCAGCTGTGCCATGGCTAGGGTGCAAACGAGGCTGTTAGGTCCTGGCATCCAGCATTGCCCAAATAAGGAGGGGGAAAGGAGAAGGGGGAGAGAGAAAGAGAAGGGGGTGTCTCTGCCATTCTGGGTGGGCACTTGAATCCACGCAGGAACAGTGCCACACAGTGGCCGGCCCAGAGGAGTCACAGCACCAGAAAGGAGAAATTTTAGAACACAGAATAACCTAGGGTGGACGGGATCCTAGAGGTCTTCTAGTCCAACCTCTTGTTCAAGCAGGAGACTCTACCATTCTGGACAAATGGCTGACCAATCTCTTCTTAAAAACCCACCACTTCTGGAGGCAAGTCGTCCCATTGGTCGACTATTCTCACTGTCAGGAAATTCCTCCTAACGGCGAGAACAATGAATCAGTGCAACGGCGGTTTCCGAACTAAGTCGAGACACACCTGGAGACACACCTACCTGAGCCTTCAGGCTGATGGCGTCAAAGACGGTGACTTGATTGCCACAGCTGGCCCACACAGCGTCATCCAAGGTGAGCAGGGTCCGCACTGGGGCCAGCCCCACCGCCAGGCAGGTGGGTTCAGCCTCGGCATCCCAAAGGCCTCCTGCCACAAGGGAGAAAGTGGATTAAGATGGGAGAGAAAAGCTTTTTTGGGGGGAAGACCAAAAGAGAAGAAGGAGGATCGGAAGGCCGCCCTTTCAACGCCGACAAAGTCCAATGATTTTGGGACCTCAAACTCACTTTGCAAGACAGGCTAATTTTGCACGGAAACTCTCGGCACTCAGAAATGGAAGGCAGAAAAATCAGCTGTGAAGCCACAGAGTTTGGGGCCACGTGAGAACTCGGGAAAGGATGAGCCTAAATCTCTATTTTATTCCATTTTTTGGGGGGGTGTTCCTCCAGTCTTGAAGTTCTCTTTTCTCACCTTTGCACCGAAACATCCACAGCACTGCAGGTTTTTGTTCTGTTGTTGTTGATGATTTTTTTACTTTACTGGCCCGCCAGCCCACCCTGTTTAAAATTCCTCCCGTTTATTCTTTGCAAGACATGTCTTAAGAGCAGTGAATCTTTCCAACTAGCACCGCTCTTAATTGATCTGCGGAGCAAAACCCCTTGGACCACTAAATTAAATTTCTCCGATGCTTTCTCCACCAGCGTTCCTATAACCTCTTTTTCTGCAGGGCCTTTATTGATTGAACACGTGGAAGAAATGCAGGCCAACCTTTACTGAAACACGGGGAAGGGGGCTTACTGGAGATCTCCCGATTCTGGAGTTCAGAATAAAAATATCACAATCTTTTGCCCTGTTCTCTGCCAGAGCTGCAGGTTTCCATGCCACAAACTCTTCCCGAGGGGGTTCTTCTAATAATGGTATTTCGGTGGCATTTCTTGAAACGCATCCGCGGCTATTGTCGAACACAGCCTTATCGTGTGTCACATCACTTTGTTAACTCCTAGACAACCGTCTTGACGTCACCCCTGGATATAATCAGATCAGCCACTCTGCTGCCCAAACGCGCGCGCACAATTCGGCCGCACAAAGGACACCGACGGGCGATCTTGTGGGTAAAAGGCAGCACGAAGCAGACTTTTTTTTTCCCCGAAGGGCTAAAAATCCAGAATGAATCTTCCGTTTTATTCAGCCCCATATTTTGCAAGGCTGCAAGATGCACATGGACAGCCCTTGACTTACCACCGTTCATTTAACGACCCAACGTGGCAACGGCGATGAAAAAGGTGACTTATGACCGGTCCTCACACTTACAACCGCTGGAGGGTGGTCACAATCTGGAGAGCTAAAAACTGCTCGCCTTTACGACGGTTTGCACGCCCCATCGCAATTTGGTGATGTTCCCAGCCAGTTTCTGACCAGTAAAGTCAGCTGAGGTTGCAGATGGTGACTGCGTGATGTCTCGCTTACTGACTGCGCAAAAAAAAAGGTTGTAAAATCGGGTGCCTCCCTTAATGACCACTTGGGACTATTCTGGTCCCAGTTGTGGTTTGTGAATGGAGGACTATCTATATTTCCCCAGATCTCAAGCAGAACAAGAGTTTATACCAATAAAAGGGTCTATTTTAGTTCCAGGACCCCCGCGTGATTCTTCAGTCAAATACAACTTGCCACCCCAGAGTGCCCTGTTTGTGTTCAAGGTGTAGAGAAATATCCACTTTTTTTCTCTCCAACTGGCAATAAACAAATAAGCTGGTGCAACAGGTTCCTCGGCATGGCGACGTTTCTGCCAGGCGTGCCCTGGGAAGGTTTGAGTGGCAGATGCAACTGCCTGATAGATTTAGCCCTCTCTTTCTCTTTGCCCCAGCACACGCTTTAATTAAAAAACATAAACGGCTTATCAAAAGCTAATTAATAAGAAGCAACGTCTTGGCAAAGGCAGCTCGGAAGCGCAGCGGCGTAAACAGGCGTTTATAACCCCGGAACGAAGGGCAGCAGAAGCCACAGATGGCGGGAGTTTAATGGGACGTGGAGAGGAATCGCTCCGGAAGAATTGGGGGAAGCAACCACAAAAGGGAGGATTAAGCCACACCTGATTAGGAGTGGAAACCGCACTCAGTCCAAAGGAAAACCACATTTTTTTCCCCGGGGTGGTTGGTGGGGAAACCAGGAGGACGGATCAAGCAGGAAACAGCAGAATAAGAGACGGATCTTTGCGCTTTTTCTGTTCTGCCTGCTGCCACTTCGCAGCAAGTTGAGGGGGGGAAGGGAAATAACCTCGGATGGGACTTGCAGGATTTCGGATCGGATGCTAGCGATGAACGTCTTCTCCGGGCGATGCACCATCTGAGACGGCGGGTGGATGACAAGCAAGCAGAGATTTAGGGGTGACATCAGCTCTAAGAGGGAGACACCCCAAAGTGGCCTTAAAGGGAAAGGTTGAGCTGATACTTGGATTCAAACAACAGCGAGGAAGAGGAGGAGGAGGAAGAGAAGGTAGAAGGAGAAGGAAGACTGTGGGGTCTTTGGTGCTCTCTAAATTTGGTCGTTTTCTTGCAGACGTTTCATTACACAACTAGGTAAAGTCATCAGTGCTATAAGCGAGAGGGATTGCGAGGAGGAGGAGGAGGAGGAGGAGGAAGAAGAGGAGGAGGAGGAGGAGGAGGAGGAGGAGGAGGAGGAGGAGAAGGAAGACTGTGGGGTCTTTGGTGCTCTCTAAATTTGGTCGTTTTCTTGCAGACGTTTCATTACACAACTAGGTAAAGTCATCAGTGCTATAAGGGAGAGGGATTGCGAGGAGGAGGAGGAGGAGGAGGAGGAAGAAGAGGAGGAGGAGGAGGAGGAGGAGGAGGAGGAGGAGGAGGAGGAGGAGGAGAAGGAAGACTGTGGGGTCTTTGGTGCTCTCTAAATTTGGTCGTTTTCTTGCAGACGTTTCATTACACAACTAGGTAAAGTCATCAGTGCTATAAGGGAGAGGGATTGCAGGGAGGAGGAGGAGGAGGAGGAGGAGGAGGAGGAGGAGGAGGAGGAGGAGGAGGAGGAGGAGGAGGAGGAGGAGGAGGAGGAAGACTGTGGGGTCTTTGGTGGTCTCTAAACTTGGTATGTTTCTTGCAGACATTTCATCACCCAACTAGGTAACATCATCAGTGCTATAAGGGAGGGGGTTGCAGAATGGAGGAGGAGGAGGAGGAGGAGGAGGAGGAGGAGGAGGAGGAGGAGGAGGAGGAGGAGGAGGAGGAGGAGGAGGAGGAGGAGGAGGAGGAGGAGGAGGAAGAAAAACCCTGGGCATTTTGGATCCATGAGTCAGCCCGCCCTGGTCATCCCCACGTTTCAAGGAGCGCAGAAAGGAAAGTTTGAAGAGAAAGCAGATAAGCAACAATAAACATTTCGCACGAACGAAAAGGCTCCCTCGCCAGACACGGGCACAAGTCAGGCTGGCACAGACCTACCAACTCCAGCCTGTCTGGGCGGGTCGGAGCCAGCCGAACGCCAAGGTGAATCTTGTTTGGCCTTTTATTTTATTTCTTTTTGAATCCACCCGAAGCCGACAAAGGAGGAGGATTAAAGCCAGCTGACAGGTTTCAGTAGGACTAAAACAGCCTTCCCGCCCAGGGCTGGGGAGAAATGACAGCCGATCAATAAGGAAATTACGGAGCTTTCAAATCCAGGTTTTTGTCTCGGGACCCACATTCCAGGCGCCGCGTTCTGAAAAGCCAATTAACGTGGAGTATTTGGGGGGGGGTCTGTGGGGACGCAACGCCCCTCCTTCCGCCTCCCCCGCGTACAACTAGCAGGAAATTAAAATAGATTTTAAATTAATTAAAAGCACCTGGAAACAAAGTCGGAGAACTCTTTCGCTGGAGACGACCTCGGGTGTGTGGGTTCGTGTGTGTTTGTGTGAGTGTCAAGACAAACACGGAAACTTGACTCTAGAGGGTCTCTTAGAGGCCTCTTGACCAGGACGCAGGTCGCCAAACTCGGAGTAACAGACCCCAAAATCAATTTACAACAGGCTTTCCTTGACTTACGACCACGACGCAGCCCAAAATTTCTGTTGCTAAGCGAGACATTGGTTAAGGGATTTTTGCCCCATTTTACGACCTTTCTCGCCACCGTTCCTAAGTGGATCCACGGCAGTTGTTCAGTGAGTAAGACGGACGTTAAGAGAATCTGGCTTCCCCCCCATTCATCCTGCTTTTCTCAGTAGGTCGCAAAAAGGGGATCAGGTGTCCTTGGGACACGGCGACCGTCGTAAGCACGAGTCAGTCGCCAAGCGTCTGAATGTTGATCACAGGACCGTAAGGGGTCGTAAGGGTGAAAAACGGTCATAAGTCACTTTTGTTTTGTGCCCTTGTAACTCCGATCACTAAATGAACTGTTGCAATTCAAGGACTATCGTAGCACCGTGTCCCTGAAAGTAAGACCGACCCAGAAAATAAGCCCTAGTTTTGGGGCAAGGCACACACTTAAAAATCCAGCTAGTGGGTGGGGAGGGTGGATCTGTCCCATGTGCCCCACCCACTCATCTTGCAGCCACCTACTCTCCTCGCCGGCCCACTTCTTCTGCAGTGTCTTCTGCAGCCAGGCCTGCATTTCTGGAAAGGCCATTGCAGCTGAGAACCGAGCTATGGATTGAATCCATAGCTTGATACTCAGCTGCCGAGGCCTGCCCGAAAGGCCTGACTGTGAAATCCAGGCCCGAATGCAGCTGCAGAACTTTGGCCCCAGAAGAAGTGGACCGGATGATTGGGGCTGTCGGTGCAAGGAGGTGAGTTTAAGACCTGGTGCCTCTTTTGGAGGCAAAAAAATAAAATAAAAATAAGACCTGGTATTATTTGGGGGGAAACACGGGTGTGTTTTTGAGGGGGCAGTATTTCTAAAACAGACTTAGAGGCGTCAACATAGTGGATTGTATTAAGTCCAAAGTTCTCAACTGCTTCTAGGACAGACGT
>CM044370.1:1802961-2020782 GCA_024294585.1 Vipera latastei
ACCTAGGAAAGCAAAATCAAAGAAGGGACGAACAGAGCCGAAAAAACATCTCTTGTCTTCTCCACCAACCCCCCCCCCTAAAATAAAATCTAAGCTAAGCCCTACAAGAGGGGGAAAAAAGGAGACGCAGCTTTGAAGATCCACCTGCTTACAGGGAAAGCTAGGAGGGATTTTAAAGTCCTCTGGGACAGAGAGAGAAGGACCCTGGCGCGGACAAAACTCTTTGCAGATGGATGGTAATACGTTTCTCACTGCAATGGCCTTTTGCAGGGGAGGAAAAGATGGGACTAAAGCCGCAGATGATCAAAACAGCAAAGGCTGCAACTGGGTGGATGCAGGGAAGGAGAAGAACAGCTAAATTAGGGGGGGAGGGGAGGAAAATAAGGGGGAGGCTTCTGCCACCCCTGGAGGCCATCCTCAATTAGCCAAAAACGGCCTTCTTTTTTTTGGAGGCTTTAAGAGAACAAGTTCCACCAGCAGCTTAAAAACTGGGCTATTTTTTTTTTATTAAAAAAAGGATAATATTTTTAGACCGTCTTCAGAAGAGGCCCAATGATGTGGGCTTCTGCTAAAGGGCTGTAGGGAAGGTGGGTTTTTTTTTTTTGTGGGTTTCCCAAGAGGTGTGTCTCTTTCAAAAGACACCGGTTGACTTGTCTATGGGGATTCTCAGCTATCAAGGTCACGGTTGTCTCAACGATGCTTTTTCCAAAGACAACTGGACCTCCTCCTCTTCCTCCTCCTCCTCTTCCTCCTCCTCCTCCTTTGTAAAAAAAACAACAACGTCTAGCTACCTTTGGAAAAAGCACTTGGAGACACAGGCTGACTCTCTCTGCTTCCCAGACCTGTTTTTTCCAGCCTCCGGCAAGGTACACACAGCCAAGCTGAAACACACACCGATGGTGAGGTGTCGGAGTTGTGTGGCTGTAATAAATCTGAATAAATAATAGTGGCCCCCTCACCGTCACCACCATCCACTGGGGGTTTTCTGAGGGCTTTCACAGGATCGATCGATCATTTATGAAATTTGCACGCGGCCTATCTCTCTGCAAAGCAACTCTGAGCGAGCTACAGTACTGAAGGATCGCTATACAATTAAGTCTTTGACCTATCGGCATAATGGAGCTTGACCATTACGGCCTCCGAGTCTTGATGGTCATTAGGAAAGATAAGTGGAGGGGGCACTGAAGCGTCCCTATGGTCAGTCATAAGGATGAATGACCACGGGGGCACTGCAGTAGCTGCAATTTTAGAACTTGCTCGTAAGTAGCTTGAGGGGGGGGGGTTTCCTGTAACTTCAAATGGTTGATAAACCATCAGTTATAAGTTGAGGACTACCTGTAATGAAGTAGAAGAAGATGCAAGCCCTTGAAAAGATGGTCAGAAGTTGGCCCTTGGGGTAGGACCAGTTTGGGGGTCTCCTTACCTGCAGGTCGAGGGCCCTGGAGGAGAAGGCAGGGATGTGACAGACCAAAATGGGACACCAGAAAGCGGCTCTGCTCTTCTTGTCTTCTTCAGGGCAGACCCACCCAGGCTGGTTTTCTTCCCCTGCAGGGGGACAGAGAAGAGTTGGAAAATCTCCTCTCCAAGGGCGAGGTTCAAATGTGCCCTATGACCTTGGCCAACAGTCAACTTTGATCACCAAACTTAGTCAACGGTCAACCTTGGCCAGCAATCAACCTTGGCCAACAGTCAATCTTGACCAACAGTCAACCTTGGCCAACAGTCAACCTTGTTCATCAATCAACCTTGGCCAACAGTCAACCTTGACCAACCATCAACTTTGGCCAACAGTCAACCTTGACCAACAGTCATCCTTGGCCAACAGTCAACCTTGGCCAACAGTCAACCTTGACCAAATGTCAACCTTGGCCAACAATCAACCTTGGTCAACAGTCAATGTTGGTCAACTGTCAACCTTGGCCAACTGCCCATCTGTGAAGCAAAGCAGAAGTCTGGAAGAGTCATCTGGGTTGTGCTGGCCGTGGATAACAATGATAAATTTTCTGACTGCCCCCTCCTCGAATGCACAGAAGGGACCACAGATAGTCCAGCAGCCCAGAGCCACAGGCTTGCTGATTTTAGAAGCATTCCAGTAATGTAGATTTCCCCACACTGTCCACCTTGCAAAGGAGGTGAGTAATTTGATTTATAGGGGTTTTCTAGGATTCCGTAAATGAAGGCTGACCCATGATCTTTAGAGCCACAGATAAACTCAGTAACTAAAAGGAGAGCAAGGAGGGAAGGAACTGTCACACCAGCTTTGTCCCTTGTCCTCTCCTGCAGCTATAAAAGTGTGTGAAGTCTTATTTATTAATTATTTTTATTTATCAATCAGATTGATACGGCCGTCCACCTCTGCAAAGGTGGCATTTTCGTCCATTTTTAAAAAGTCCTTCTGTTATAAAAAGCGAAAGATGTAGCAGTATTTTTTTATACGATCTAGATATAGTAGGATTAAGGACTGAATCAGGGTTATATTAACAGCACACAGGGGGGGGTCTTCCTAAATTCTCATTCTTCCCCCCCCTCTTAATTTTCATTTTAATGTAGTGTTTCTCAGCCTTGGCAACTTTTAAGTTCAATTTTCAGAACTCTTAAAATTGTTGAGATCGGGGAGGGGGGGGAAAACCCCACAGCTTTAATATATGTAGCTCCTTATCATATTATCATTAATGTATTATTCTTTTATCTGCTACGCTTCACTAATAAAATTTAAGCAGACTGGTTTGCTCTTCCCTTGTTTATTTGCCACACTTCATTAATAAAATTTAAAACAGAGGAAGCAAATTAAGTCTTCCTTCACCTAAAGTTATCTCATTAGGGCGGGCAGGCAGGCAGAAGAGAATCCAGAGAGAGCCCTAAAAGTCACAAACTTTTTATCAATTTCCTTACGGAATATTCGGGGTGGGGAGGAAGTCCCACCACCCACGGAGAGATAAGCAATTAATTTCTCTTCTTTGCCACGTATCTTGGGAGCGGCTGGCCGGTACTTTTAATTACAGAAAATATTAAAAAAGCAACTTACTGAATAGTTTAGCGTGGAATCACACGTGATAATCATGTCAACAGCTTTTTTTTCCTTCCAAAGCTTCTGCAGGAATAGTTCTCAAAGGAATAGTTCTCAACTTACAACTACAGTTGGGACCAGCATTTCCGTCGTTAAACAGTGTGGTTGTTAAGGGGGGTTGCGACCGATTTTATGATCACGTCTGCCAGGGTTGTTAAGCCAATTGCTGTCCTTCCTTCCTTCCTTCCTTCCTTCCTTCCTTCCTTCCTTCCTTCCTTCCTTCCTTCCTTCCTTCCTTCCTCCCTCCCTCCCTCCCTCCCTCCCTTCCTTCCTTCCTTCCTTCCTTCCTTCCTTCCTCCCTTCCTTCTTTCCTCCTTTCCTTCCTTCCTTTCCTCCCTCCCTCCCTTCCTTCCCCTCCCCTTCCTTCCTTCTTCCCCTTCCTTCCCTCCTTCCCTCTCTCCCTTCCTTCCATTTGTATGCTGCCCATCTCACCGAAGGCAACACCAGCCAGCTGAAAGACCTGGTTTGATTGAGTCGCTAAGCGAATCAGGCAGTTGTTAAGCAAATCCCCCATTGACTTCTGCTGGTCAGAAGCCGGCCAACAGCGATCACATGACCGCGAGACATTGCATGCCAGCGGGCCGAGCACCCAAATTCTGGTCACGTGACCGTCGGTAAAACTGCAACGGTAGCCAACTGCCATTTAGGACAATTCCTTCGCCCTTTATCACATACGTCCTGGTGACCGACTCAGATTGGATCATTTTTTCAAAACAAAACAAAACACTGAACTGTCACTAAACGAATGGCCGTTAGGTCGAGGACTCTATCCGTACTGGGTTGTGAAAAAGCGTTGAACCAAGGAACGAAAGCAAGCGAAAGCGATATAACTCACGGAGAGCAATTTTGGCCAAGTGCAAATGATTCACCCAGGAAATTTTGCTCAGGGGGTTCGGAGTGATGAAGACCACCATGACGCTGACTGGACGACCAGCCCTGTGTTAAAAAAAAAAAATAAATCCCAAAAGATAAAGGTGACCACGCGAACACAGAAATCCAGGACGGCACAAGGGCGGGGGGGTTGGACTAGATGACCTCGGAGGTCCCCTGCAGCCCTAAGGGTTCTAAATCTCCTTTGGCTGGGATGGGCTTCCCCTTTTATTAACTAAAGGCAGAGTCTTCCATTTCAGGAAAAAAAATGATGGGCTACCTAAACAGGCTACTACAGATGGACCTCAGCTTACGAGGCCAGAATTTACGTTGCTAAGCGAGAAATTAGCTTGTCCCATTTTATGACTTTTTTTTTTTGCCACATCTGTTCAGCGAATCACTGCAGTTGTTCAGTGAGTAACACGGTCGTTAAAGTGAATCCGGCTTCCCCCATTGGCTTCGCTTCTCAGAAGGTCGCCAAAGGAGGATCGGCGTGACCCTCGGGGACGGTGCGACCGTCATAAACACGAGTCAATGGCCAAGCGTCTGAATTTTGATCACGGGGGTGGGGGTGGGGGACGCTGCAAAAGTCCTAACGGTGAACAACGGTGGCAAGCCACATTTTTTCCGGGGCCGTTGTAACTTAGAACGGACCAGTAAATGAACTGCTGTAAGTCAAGGACTGCCTGTGTTAAGTCTGGAGTTGGGGAACGGCCTGTTCTTAAAATTGTGCTAAATTCTGCATTACGTTGAGAAGCCAGCAGTGGCTCTTTGCAGGGATAAAGAAATAAAAGCAAGGCGAATCAGATAAGGGCCACCCGTAAATACCAACAGCGCTTATATATACCGCTTCCCAGAGCTTTGCAGCCCTCTCTAAGTGGTTTAGAGTCAGCCATGTTGCCCCCCAACAATCTGGGTCCTCATTTTATTGACTTCAGAAAGATGGAAGGCTGAGTCAACCTTGAGCCAGTCAGGATTGAACTCCTGGCTGTGGGCAGAGTTTGCCTGCAATGCAGCATGCTAACCACTGCGCCACCACGGCTCTTACATCGCAACAGAACTTAGACTTATATACCGCTTCCCGGTGCTTTACAGCCCTCCATAAGCGGTTTACAGAGTCAGCCTGTTGCCCCCCCAACAATCTGGGTCCTCATTTTATTGACTTCAGAAAGATGGAAGGCTGAGTCAACCTTGAGCCGGTCAGGATCGAACTGCTGGCTGTGGGCAGAGTTTGCCTGCAATGCTGCATGCTAACCACTGCGCCACCACAGCTCTTACATCGCAATAGAACTTAGACTTATATACCGCTTCAGAGTGCTTTGCAGCCCCCTCTAAGCGGTTTAGAGTCAGTCTGTTGCCCCCCCCCCAACAATCTGGGTCCTCATTTTACCGACCTCGGAAGGATGGAAGGCTGAGTCGACCTTGAACCAGTCAGGATCGAACTGCCGAACTGCAGGCAGAATTAGCCTGCAGTACTGCATTCTCGCCACTGCGCCACCACAGCTTAAACCAGGTGATGCCCAGAAGGAGAAAATAAAAAAGTGTCCATTATGGTCAACAGGGGACCTCACACAGCTTGAGGGCTGGTGGGTCACCCACTCCTGGCTTTGGTGGAGCAGCCGTGGAAGGGGTGAGCTGAAGCCGGGGTCAAGGGTGGGTGGGCTTCGAACGTCGTTATGGGCTCTCCTGAGCCACCCTTAGGAAATGGACCGTCCCACGTACTTGTCGGGTTTCCCGGGAAGCAAGAGACGGAGGCGGCATTTGTTGGCTGAGTGGATCTCTTCCTCCTTCACCCTCATCATCCTCTGCAGGGCTAAGCACCAGTCTTGGGCCACAGTCATGTTCAGGTTCTAGAAGCCAAGTGGGGGAAAAAAGAAAATTAATTCATTGGGTTCCTCATTTCAGGGGTTAGGCTGAATCGGGCATGCGGAGTTCATTTCTAACAGTGTTGGGAGCCAATTCTCCAATTAGGACAGAAAGGAGTCTCCTAAGGTTTTTCCCTGCTGCTCAAGCACAATACCTCAACTTACAACCGTTCGTTTAGTGATGATTCAAACTTACGATGGCACTTTCGCTGTAACCGCATGGGAATTAGGGAGGGGGAACGTCTTCGGAGACGAGAAGAATTCCCTCTCAACTGGTTTCGGCCTGTCTCCAAGGTCGCTGCGCCCTGAGGATGACCCGTGATCTGCCTTGCACCTCAGCCTTCTCAAAAGATCCTTGCGGCAATGTATTTGCTGCTTCCTGCATCCACTTTCTCTCAGTAAAAGTTCTCTGGATTAAACTTATGGAATCAAGAGCCGTGCTTTCCTGACAGGATCAGCTGGGGCAGGTCCTCACACTTACCCTTTTTAATTCCTCAAACACCTAACCCACCCTGCCTTTGGGGCTGCAGAACGCCCTTCCCCCAAGCTGCGAGCATCACCCGCCGATCAATACATTAGCATCGCTACCTCAGCCGCTCAGCTCATCAGAGATAACGAAGCGTGTCAGCATCCCGTCTCTCTGCTCTCCACATATTTAGAACATGCTACCTGCCATTTATCCCAGAGCATAAATGAAAAATCCAAGCCGTTGTCATGAGGAGGAGCTGCAAAGCCGGCAAAGCAGCCTTAAAAGACCTCTGAAATAACCACGGGACGCTACGGCAACTTAAAACCTCTCTACGCAGAGAGGGAGAGATTGGCTTCAACCCGAGGGTTAGGGTGCGTGGGGGAGGGGGAGTGGAAAGGAGAAAAGACCCCGCGGCCGTGGGAAGGGTTGCTTGCAAGCTTCTGCCTTTCAGATCGAGCTTGTTTCACGCGATTTTTGTGAATCTTCGTGAATCACGGGGCTGGGGGACGAAGGGCCGTCAGTGGCGTTCAGGTTACTCCACAACAGACTCACCTGGTAAGTGCCGTGGAGGGTGCTGATCAAAAGGGTGATCTGCTCCACGACAGCCAGGTCCTTTTGCAGATCCTGCAGCTCCTGAAACAGGCGAGGGGGGTCCCAGGTAAACTTTATCTGAAGGAGGCAAACGTGTGTTTTAGGGAACGCCGTGACCATAGAGCTTCCTTGCCTAGAGCGCACACACTCAGCCTTTCTCTGTACAATGACATTCCACATATACCTTTTTCTTTCTTTTTATTCCTAATGCAGGCAGCCTTCAACCTACGACCGTTCTCTCAGCAGCCGTTCAAAGTTACACTGGAACTATTTTTTGGGGGGGAGGGGGGGCACTCATGAGCCAGATCTGGAGTTCTTGGCAACACAGCTGCAATTATGGCCGCATTTTACAACTGCTGCGACTTACAACCATGATGGACAGGTTCCATTAAGATCTCAAGTTGAGGGCTGCCTATAGTAGCAAACTCAGGTGAAGGGTGCATCGTACTGAATCCACAAAGAACGCTACCGACTTTAAACAAAACAACAACAACGATGCTCTTTTGAGTATTACAGGGTGCCTCACGGCTTTAAAAATAAAAGTCAAGGGGACAGAAATCTCCTCTCTTCAGTTCGGTTGAATACTAAGGCCACTTTCAGGAGAAATATTTGAAAAACAATTTCGCAAGCATTTGACATCTTCCAGTTGGACAACAGATGAGAGAGAGAGAGAGAGAAAGAGAGAGAGACAGAGAGAGAGAGAGAGAGAAAGAGAGGATAGATACATAGATACATAGATGGATACATAGATACATAGAAAGAGAGGATAGATACATAGATGGATAGGTAGGTAGGTAGGCAGCTAGATATAGCTATATTGGTGGAGCAGTGGGCTAATGCCTCCTTAAGTAACACCAGCTGCCTGCAATTAGTGCAGGTTCGAGTCCCACCAGGCTCAAGGTTGACTCAGCCTTCCATCCTTCCGAGGTAGGTAAAATGAGGACCCAGATTGTTGGGGGCAATTAAGCTGACTTTGTAATAATGCCGCTTGGGGTGTGTGTGAAAGCCCTAATAAGCAGGCATATACATAGAATGAAGGCTACTGCTAAGCTTGTAAGCCGCCCTGAGTCTTCGGAGAAGGGCGGGATATAAATGGAATTAAAATAAAATTAAATAAATAAATAAATAAATAAATAAATAAATAAATAAATAAATAAATAAATGTAGATAGATAGATAGATAGATAGATAGATAGATAGATAGATAGATAGATAGATAGATAGATAGATAGATAGATAGATAGGCAGGCAGGCAGGCAGGCAGGCAGGTAGGTAGGTAGGTAGGTAGGTAGGTAAAGAGAGAGAGATGATAGATAGATACATAGATGGATAGGTAGGCAGGTAGGTAGGCAGGCAGGCAGCTAGAGATAGCTATATTATATATGTAGATAGATTTGATAGATAGATAGATAAACAGACAGATAGATAGACAGATAAAGAGAGAGAGATGATAGATACATAGATGGATAGGTAGGTAGGTAAGTAGGCTGCTAGATAGAGATAGCTATATTATATGTGTAGATAGATTTGATAGATAGATAGATAGATAGATAGATAGATAGATAGATAGATAGGTAGGTAGGTAGGTAGGTAGGTAGGTAGGTAGGTAGGTAAAGAGAGGGAGATGATAGATAGGTACATAGATGGATAGGTAGGTAGGTAGCTAGATAGAGATAGCTATATTATATGTGTAGGTAGATTTGATAGACAGACAGACAGACAGACAGACAGACAGACAGACAGATAGATATAGATGGATGGATAAAGAGAGAAAAAAAGAAAAAGAGGAAGAGAGAGAGAGAGAGAGAGAGAGAGAGAGAGAGAGAGAGAGAGAGAGTTTTGAATCTGTTTTGAAAAAGCAGAAAAAGGAGCCTTGAGAATTTACAAGCCACCTACATCGGCCCAAACAGAGCTTATAAAACATTTCGGGTGATATTTGCAACGGGTGCTCCCGAAAGGAAAAAAGCATGGGTCCAAGGGAAATTTAAAAGTAAGACTTTTAGGGGTGTCCTGATTTTTTACGGCTCGTTCCCCTCCCCTCTCCTCAGCCGTCCGTTTTGAACCGTGGGAAAAGGAGGGAAGTTCCCTTACTATGGGCAGACTGGCTGGGTGGTGCCGCTTTCCTGGAGCCGACGTTCGGGATGGCAGTGCCGTCTTTCTCCTTGGCACCGCACTCCTGCCCCACTTCGAGCACCTGAACTTGGGGCAAGGCTGCGTTCCACTTCACGATATACTTGGGACCCAAAGGGACCAGACTGCTGATCTCTAGCTGCCCCCTGCGAGAAAAGAAAGCCCAGATTAAAACCAAAAGGAAAACAGAGGACGGGCACGGTCTGCCTTCAGGCCCAATACAGCCAAAATGGCGGCCCGGGAAAGCCTGCAGGACGCGCTCCGCAATCCTCAAAGCACCGAGCGGATTTTGCAAGGATATAGTTCTCAAACTGAGCGCAAGACACCGCAAAGACATGCAAGGGAGAAGAAAAACACAGCCCTTTTTTTTTCCTTCCCAAACTTATTCGGGGCGTTGAAGCTTTCTTCCTTACCCACCAGGATGGACAGGTGGGACATAAAACAACACACACACACACACACACACACACACACACACACAGAGAGAGAGAGAGACACACAGACACACAGAGAGACACAGTGCCCAGTTCTGCACCTTGAAGGGTGGCATTCCTCATTTGCCAGGAAGAAAACAGGAAGTCCTCGAGTTATGATCACAATCTGACTTGGTGGTTAAATGAGTTGCTTCCAATGTTAAGGGCCCTTTTCGGGCGGTCGTTAAATGAATCGCTGCGGTTATTAAGTGAAACGTATGGCCTTTTAAGAGAATCTGGTGAGCCCTGGATGTGAAGACTTCCTGGGTCACGTGACCCCGAGGATGCTGTGACAGTCATAGGTAAAGAGTGTCAGTTTTTTTCAGCGCTGTTGTAACTTTGAACGGTCGCTAAACGAATGGCTGTAACTGGAGGACTACCTGTTGAATAATCTTTTTTGGGGGGAGGGGGACTGGAATATTGTTTTAAAAAAAACACAATAATGCAAAACACCACCGCCGTCATCCCTTTATGGATGCTACAGCCTCGCAAATCAACACAAAGATACTTCAGTTGCATGCCTGTTTCACACCATGCATTCGCAGCCATTCACACAACCACTGCATCTCTCCAACCTGCCATTCCCGTCCTACCCGGTGTTCACGGGCCTGACAAAGAGAAACATCAGAGCAAAAGTCATTATCTAATTCTCCTCCGAACAGATTTTTTTTAAAAAATTTAAGTTCCTTTGCCGTTTGGAGCAGTTGACGGATTTAATACAAAGCCCCCAAAAGTTAATTCTTGCTTCTAATTTGCATACATGTCTAGTTTGGTTTAGTTAAACTAGACATAGACACTAAACTAGACATAGACAGACATGTCTATGTCTAGTTTAATGAAGAGAAGGACCATGGGGGGACATGATAGCAGCCTTCCAGTATCTCAGGGGCTGCCCCAAAGAAGAGGGAGTCAAGCTATTCTCCAAAGTGCCCGAAGGCAGGACAAGAAGCAACGGATGGAAACTAGTCAAGGAGAGAAGCAACCTAGAACTAAGGAGAAACTTCCTGACAGTTGGATCAATTAACCAGTGGAACAACCTGCCTCCAGAAGCTGTGAATGCTCCAACACTGGAGGTTTTTAAGAAGAGACTGGACAACCATTTGCCTGAAATGGTACAGGGTTTCCTGCCTGAGCAGGGGGTTGGACTAGATGATCTCAAAGGTCCCTTCCAACTTTATTGTTGTTGTTATTAATAATAACAACAACAACAACAACATGGTTTAGGGTCTTCCTCCCCATAAAACAGAGGTCTCCAGCCTTGGCAACTTTAAGACTTGTGGACTTCAACTCCCAGAATTCCCCAGCCAGCATAGAAAGATATGCTGGCTGAGGAATTCTGGGAGTTCAAGTCCACAAGTCTTAAAGTTGCCAAGGTTGGAGACTCCGGTCATAAAGCCTCCAACTCTGGAAATAAACATTTTCCACTTTCGAACGAGTCACCCGCCTTCCGGAATTACAAGACTTCCCCCCACCCACCCACCCACATTTCGGCAGGGGACAATTCTCACAGAGTCTGCCAATCATTCTACGCGGGGAGGAAGTTGATTTTCGTTCCTCGAGGCCAAAATACGTCCTGAGAATGTCAAGGAAGTGCACCAACCCTCCCACCCACCCACCCCCGCGTATTTTTAATGTTTATTTCTGTTATGACACGTGCTGGATCGCAACCTCCCCGTGTGCCCTTCTCTCTGTGACGCACAACTCACTTGAAGTTGATGTTGGCGCACACCAACACGTCGTTCAAAAGAAACACCTTGCGCTCCTTGGATTTGATTAGTTGACCTCGGTCGCTGTAAACGGTCTCCGTTAGAGTCTCGCAAAATAACAGCTGCCGTTGCCCTGAATTTAACAACTGGGGGGGTGGGGGGGAGAGAAGGAAAACCAAAGTAAAATTACAAAGCAAAAACAGAACTTTGGCCTTCTCTTCAAAGCGAGCAGGGCGAAATGATCTCTGCTTTTAAAGGCTATTTTCCCTGGAGGCAGAAGAAAACCGGAAAAAAAATAGAGGACCGTAGTTCAGATATTGTTGGCGAACGTGGATGGCTTAATCACCATTTGTTAAAGAAGCCAGCATTAAAGGCCAAGCCACAAATCACAGGATGCTATTGAATTAATAGATTTTTTTTTAAAAAAAATAATAATGATAGGATTGCTTTGCTCAGGGTAAGTAAATTAAGGATGTGTTAACGGACGCGGTGGCTCAGTGGGTTAGGACGCTGAGCTTGTCGATCAGAAGGTCGGCAGTTGGGCAGGTCGAATCCCGAGTGCCGCGTAGCAGAGTGAGCGCCTGTTACTCGTCCCAGCTTCTGCCAACCTAGCAGTTCGAAAGCACGTCAAAATGCAAGTAGAAAAATAGGGACCACTACGGTGGGAAGGTAACAGCGTTCCGTGCGCCTTTGGCGTCTAGTCATGCCGGCCACATGACCACGGAGACATCCTCGGACAAGCGCTGGCTCTTCGGCTTTAAAACAGAGATGAGCACTGGCCCCTAGAGTCGGAAACGACTGGCAGGCATGTGCGGGGGAACCTTTACCTTTAACGGTTCAGATCCGAAGTAGGTTTGGGAAAATCTGATTTGTTGTTTAAGCTGTGAAATGGGAGTGCTTTAGAGGTTGTATTTGGTTAGATATATATATATTTTCCAGCTTCAAAACCTTTTTTAAAAACATTTTTTAAGGCTTAAAACTCAAGGAGAAGGCCATCTCCAGCTAAACCTCCCATCGTCAAAGTAGTCCTTGACTTACAACAGTTCACTTAGCGGCCGTCCAGAGTTACGACAACGCTGAAATAAGTGACTTGGCAGCATCCAAAGTCGGGTTGCGTGACCAAAAGCTGGGCACTTGGCCATGGACTCACACTTACGACGGTCGCAGTGTCCTGGGGTCACGCGATCCCCTTTTTGCGACCTTCTGACAATGGGGAAGACAGATTTCACTTTATCTAGCCCGGCGATTCACGTAATGATAGCGGCAGGAAAGGTTGCCAAGTGGGGCAAAAAACTCACTGAACATCTGTCTTGCTCAGCTCAACGGCGGTCGGAAGTCCAAGGACAGCCTGTACAATCTCAGATCACTCCGGACTTCCCAAAAACCGAGACACCCCCCCCTTTTAAGGGTCAAATTCCTCTCTCTCTCTCTCTGCTTGCACGGCTCTTTCCATTTGGGGCGCCCCTCCCTCCTAAGATTGTCCCAGGAACCAAAGAAGAACCACACAACGCCAATCCAAAGCCAAGCGAGTTGCAAGCGCGCCCGTTGTGCGGATCCTTGAAATTGCCGTTCGAAGACATCCAGAAGCAGATTGGAAGTGGGGGGGGCGTGCCACAAACGGGCCGGGGCCTCCCGTTTGGAGTCACACACCTTATGGAGATGGCTGCGGTCACTGACGCTCTTGGTCAGCTGCTGGATCTCAGCCACCTGGTCGGCCAACCTCTTCTGTTCGTTCAGCTTCTCAGCCAAGGTCTCCAGTTCCGTCAGGGCGAGCTGGAGGGACAACCGGTCAGCGTGTCCTTTGGGGGTGTTCTTCAGCATATCCTGATAGGAGGGAAGACAGAGCACAAGTCGGAAGAAGACCAAGGCCACGGTCAACTGAGGGGCCATCTGAATTCCATGCTCAGTTGTACCCCAGGTGTTCTCTCAACGTGCCAAGCCAACCCTTTCCCTCCGCTTGGCATGATCCAGATCCACGTTTCTCAACCTTGCCAACTAGAAGACGGGTGGACTTCAACTCAAGCTGGTTGGGGAATTTGGAGAGGGGAAGTCCACCCATCTAGGAATTCTTCCATGATTCAGGAACCCAAGAAAACAACAACAAGAGCCTTGGTGGAGCAGTGGGCTAATGCCTCCTTAAGTAACACCAGCTGCCTGCAATTAGTGCAGGTTCGAGTCCCACCAGGCTCAAGGTTGACTCAGCCTTCCATCCTTCCGAGGTAGGTAAAATGAGGACCCAGATTGTTGGGGGCAATTAAGCTGACTTTGTAATAATGCCGCTTGGGGGGGGAAGCCCTAATAAAGCAGGCATATACATAGAATGAAGGCTATTGCTAAGCACATTTGATTTGTGCTTCTTAGATTGTAAGCCGCCCTGAGTCTTCAGAGAAGGGTGGGATATAAATTGGAATAAAAAAAAAAAACAACAACAACAACAACAACAAATGGGTTACCTGCAGAAGAAGAATAAACTGGGGGAATCTTTGAATGGGTTTCACCATCAAGCCGTAGAGGGTGACGCGGTCAAGGCTGGCCATCTGTTTCTTCTGCAAAAAAAGGAAGTTATAATTGCTTGGTTGAGAAGACATCTGTTTTTTCTGGACAGTCTCGGTCATCCAGGCCATGGTTGTCTCAAAGGAACTTGTGGGCAACTGGAATTTTGTGGGCAACTTGTTTGTCTTCGAAGAGGTTTCACTTCTCATCCCAGAAGCTTCTTCCGCTCTGACTGGATGGTGGGGAATGGGAAGGATTTATACTCCTTGCAGACAGCCGGTCATTTGCGTTCTTTCAAAGAGTCGTTGAGGCCACTTGGAGATTTATCTGTGTCCTCGGGGTCCCCTGAGCAAGTGCAAATGGGCGTGGAGCCTTCTTGGAACTGTTTCAAAGACTGTGGTGTAGATTGGAAGGACACAACATCATCTAAAAGGGACGCGGTGGCTCAGTGGGTTAAGACGCTGAGCTTGTCGATCAGAAGGTCGGCAGTTTGGCGGGTCAAATCCCGAGTGCCGCGTAACAGAGTGAGCGCCTGTTACTCGTCCCAGCTTCTGCCAACCTAGCAGTTCGAAAGCACGTAAAAATGCAAGTAGAAAAACAGGGACCGCTACGGTGGGAAGGTAACAGCGCTCCGTGCGCCTTTGGCGTCTAGTCATGCCGGCCACATGACCACGGAGACGTCCTCGGACAAGCGCTGGCTCTTCGGCTTTGAAACAGAGATGAGCACCGGTCCCTAGAGTCGGAAACGACTAGCACACATGTGCGGGGGAACCTTTACCTTTACCTAACATCATCTATCTTCTGCCTACAACACAGGCCTTACCGCAGTTCCAAGAAAGCTCCGCATCCATTTGCGGTATCAAGGGCCCAGATAAATCTCCCAATGGCCTCAAGGACTCGCTAAAAGAAAGCAAATGACCAGCTGTCTGCAAGGAGTATAAATCCTTTCCTTCCCCACCATCCGGTCAGAGTTGAAGAAGCTTCTCGGTTGAGAAGCGAAATGTCTTCAAAAAACAAAAAACAAGGAAGTCCTGAAAAAGCATCTTTGAGACACGTTTGTTCTTCCTTCTCCAATATATACGTGGGGCTTTCATTGGGATTGTCACATCTCAACACACAAAGGCTCGTCCTGTTCAACGTCAGCTCTGCCGTAGGACCATCGACAATCCCATCTTGCCAACTGAATGTATTCAGTCTGGATTAGAGTAAGCCATTATATACTCTACAACTTTTGGATCCAGGAATTGTTCAACTGCATCCCATTTTCCATATCCCTCCACTGTTTACCAAAATAAGGACCCCGGGTTCACCGAGCAGCAGATTAGATCCAAATTATTAATTTTTATACTACTCAACTCAACAGCAAAAAAAGGCAAAGGCAATTTTCCATTATCCCCATTAGATCCTCGCGGTGCATTCATACTCAAGTGCAATTTAGCCGCAGAACGGATTAGTTAACGAATCCAATTATCTTTCACTTGTAGCCTTCCTAACCGCCGAAACGCCCTCACGGTCTCGATAGGCTGAAATTTCAAGGACAAGAGAAGACTTCTTCATCCATCAAGCTTTAGAGACGTACCTTCGTACGTCTGGAGAAACCAGGACGATGGATAGCACTCTGTTGAGCACCAAACTAAGAATAAGCCCTTGATGGCTCTGCAACACGTTCCAGGGCCCTTTGTGATGTCCATTCTTCTTACCTTGAGGAACTCCAAGAAAGCCGGTTTGGTCAAGCAGGCCTTCTTGATTAAGGACATGGCACTGGTGAAGTTGTTGACGTATTCGCTGTACACATCCAAGACCATGGACTTGGAGAACTTTGGAGAAGAAATGGGAGGACAGTGTCAGGAGCCGCCTCAGATCCCAAGAGATCCCAAGATTCACTTCTAGAGTCCCTTAGAAGGCCTGGAGAAGTCACATCTTTGAGGTGGGCAGCCATATCCACGTCTAATCATTGCTCACCGAGGCCACAAAGAGGTCACCGATCTTCTCCATGGAGTCCCACTCAACCACACGTGAAGACAAGGCGATTTGGAACATGGAGTGGCACTGGAGGATCTCCTTGACCCGGAAGAAGACCACTTGGCATTTCCTGGCACTGAGGACTTTGGGCTCCATCTCCATCAAGGGGTTCCTATAATCCTGTTTGGAAGAGGACAGGAGAAGCCATTGATGACCCAGCCATCTTTTGGGTTATCATACTGAGGTACTCCTTGCTTTACACGAACGTGTTTAGTGAACGTTCAAAGTTACAACGGCACTGAACAAAACGACCATTTTTCACACTTACAGCCGTTGCGACGTCCCCATGGTCTCATGATCAAAATTTTGCATCTGTACCCCCTGTATTTATTCTCATTGTGTTCCTTGTCAATGCTTCTGCCATTTTTACATCTGTTCTGTTCACAGGCCTTTCGTTTTGGTAAATGTTAAATACCAAAATTCTCATAGCAAGACAGGCGGTCGATAAATTTAACAAATAAATAAATAAAATGTCCAGAAAATGTCCAGTTTAACTCATCCGTTTGTGGTTGAAAATGGAGAGACCCGCTAGGCCTGGACTTTCAACCAGTTGCTGAGGGACCGCTCAATTTACGACGGTGCTGAAAACTGTCATTTAAAACAGATTCCACACCTGGAATATGGCAGCCAATTTTGGTCACCGTATCACAAAAAAAAAAGATGTTGAGAGTTTGGAAAAAATTCAAGAGAAAAGGACAAGCCAAGACAACGGGGGAAAGTCGGGTTCACTTAACAACCGTGTTGCTAACTTAACAGCTGCAGTGATTCACTTAACGACCGTGGCCAGGAAGGTTGTAAAACGGGACAAAACTGACTTACAACAACTGTCTCATTTAACAACAGAAATGCTGGGCTCCATTGTGGAGGTAAGTCAAAGCCAGAATGTCATCTCGACAAAGCAATGTGAGATTTGGCTTCCCAAAGGGGCACCCAGAGAGCACCTATTCTCGAAAAGCCAAAAAATAAAAAGGCGAAATACCTGTAAAATGCGCCTCAGCGAGTCCACATAGCTTCTCTCGCTCTGGACAACAGAGCCCAGGATGTGACGACGTATGACCTGGGAGAAAGCAGAGGCACCGAATGAAGCCCACGGGGAAGCTTGTGGAACTGCCTGCCACAAGGGAGTTCCACAAACTCAGGAGCGCTTGCCTTAAAGACCTCAAGCTTCACCTGGAGGATTGGGTTGCAGCAGACAAGAGCCCTTTGCAAAAAGAGGTCCCAAAAATTCCTGCCTGAGCAGGGGGTTGGACTAGATGACCTCCAAGGTCCCTTCCAACTTTATTATTATTATTATTATTATTTAGGTTTTTGCCCTAAACAAACCTGTTGAGGATTTAACCCTTCGGGCATCGGCCCCAACTCCGGCAGCTGTTTGGCATCTGAAACTGGGACTTCCAGGAACCCCAAGTCTTCTTCTTCCGAGTCCCCTGAGGACCAAAAAAAAACAAAACCAGGCAAAATAAAAATCAAGGGACCCCCTTTTCTTTAGTGTGCTTGATGAATGCTGTTAATATCCCCCAAAGACAAAAACGAAGCAAGGTGGATTAAACTTAATGAGCTCTCCGCACACGTCAACACCCCACATCCCCTTCGCTGACAATCCTCCGGGTTTAAAACATGCTTCTAGTCCTCAACGGTAGACAGCCAAAGTGTTTGGGGGACGGGGGCGGGGGAAAAAAAAAACGACGACGGAAAAATCAGAAGGAAACAACAGGCCAATGGCCTACAAATTATATTATTCTTATTAGTCTGGCAATTTCAACATTCCTTGAAGGGGTGTTAATTGGCGCGTTAACAAGTCCCAGACTGGGGGGGGGGGAGAAAAAAAGAAGAAGCAAGCTTCTAATTTTTGCAAAATGAGGCTTCTCTAGCACAGACGAAATTGATGGCGCAAAGTGACTCAGCAAAAGTCTCCCCACCCCTTTGGCATAGTTGGCACTGCCAGTGGAACCCAAGAAGATTCCTGGATGGGCAGCGTCTCCAAAACAGACGTCAAAAAAGGAAATGAAGAAAAACGGCACGGTCACGTTTTTTGGGGAAGGGTAGGTGGATAAAACACAAGAGAGGTAACCTCTAAGTTTGGCACACACACACACACACACACACACACACACACCGATGGTGGGCTCCCTTAGGGAGAAAAAGCAGCAGCGGGCGACTCGAGCAAGTAAGCCAAGCTGCACGCTTTGGGGAGGAACGGGAGGGAGAGCCTCAGAGGCTGCTGGGTGGGAAGTGGGGAAGATTTAATTCTGGTTCTCGCTCCAACTGTATCCTGTGCCGTCCCCGGCCTGCCCCGCCAGTTCTAAAGAGGCTTTGTTGCCCAGAAGAAAAAGAAAGCTCTAAATAAAATAAAAGAACATACAGCAAATGAATTCATTCCCCCCAACTGCAAATAATAATCCTTGCCCGGGAAGGCAAAGCACCCACCAGCCGCGCAGGACCGCGGTGCCACCAAGCTGGCTGGATCTCGGCAGAGCCCCAAAACCCAGAAAGCCACCGATCAACGCAGGACTGAAGGGACCCACGAGGGGGGGGGCAAGATGGGCCAGACTACCTGGCTTTACCTGAGAGGGAGGAAGAGGAGGAGGAGGAGGAGGAGAAGTGAACCATCACGTAATCCTTGGCCCTCGGCCGATGCCGTTTCCGCCACATCTTATCCGTGGGGACCAGTTCTTTCCCCTCCGAGCAGCCCCAAACTTCCTCTTTCTCAAAACTCCCGACTTAATAAAAAAATCCGTTCCCACTGAGTCGGGGGGCTCTCCATCCTTGCAGAAGAGAATCAGGGTACCGGCCAGACCCCAGAGAGATTGAAGCCGGCAGCAGGCGGTGGGAGTGGGAAGGGGGGGGGAATGGAGCCTGTGAGCTGCTCGGGGTGGGGTGACGAGGACGAGAATAGCCCAGTGATGGCAAGGCTGACCTTTCCTTCCCTAATTTTGGGAACAGCTGCCTGGGAGCGCTTGCCATCCGGGGAGGCGGCTCCGAGCAGCGGAAGCAGCTTGAAAGGAGAAAGGACGAGGGGGGGAGGGGGGGTGAAAGGGTCTCCAAAAAACATCCTGTGGTGGAAGACCATCTCACAGACCTCCGGGCCCACCGACCTCGCAGACGCCCCTTGTCACGACAAAAAAAAACGCTGCCCAATTTTTATTTCCCCTTTTTTTCAGACCGCTGGCAATTTGTTCCAACGGGGGGGGGGAATTAAAAAAAACACACACACGACCACAGGGTGCGAATAGAAATGAGAGCAAAACATTTTCTTTTCTTTTTCTTCCCCCCCCCCCAGAAGGAACAGACAAACACCGGGGCATCCAGCTTCCTGCTCCGAAGATTCTCTGGGAGAGAATTAAGTCAACGGATCGGATCGGAAAGTCTAAAAGCGCGAAGAGGAGAAAAAAAAGTGTGTTTAACAAAGACGTGCAAGGCGAGAGGCTCTGCAGAGCCCCATCTCTGGATATAAATGCTCAGAGGCTGCAAGACCTTCATCCTTAGTTAACTCACTAAGGGCCAATCCTGGCTTAGCCGAAAAGAGTCGCCATCCGGACCCAGCGGTCAGCAAGGATAAACAGACATAGGATAGACAGCGGGAACTCACGTCAACTTTGCTTTCTCCAAAGGATGGGTCTTTCCGCGCTCCCCCAAACTCCCTTTTCAAATCCCCCCCTTTTTTTCCCCCCCCTAACCTAGATTATTTTGTCTAGCCGGGGGGCCACGTCCCTTGCCAAACCGGTGTCCACGCAATGGCGCAAAATAAAGACACGGAGTGGGTCCCCCGTCTGCTTTCGGTAAAAAAAAAAAGGGCAATTTTTCAGAGAGCCCAGTTAAGATGCCAAACTCCCCGTCAGCCGTCAGCCGCTTCGTTAGCGATCACGAGTTAATGGCACACTGCACACCAAGCCGTGCTTTGCTTCCCGGAGGGATCCCAGCTGGATCCGTACCTCTCTCTGCGGAGAAGCTATGGGCCATGGCAAGCTCGCCAGTCCAAGAAAGAGACCCTTTCCTTTCTGATCCAGAAACCCGTCTGCTCGGCTCTCCATCCGCCGCTACAGCGAAGGAAGAACCGCCATCAGCCGCGCTGAATTCTTTCGCTCATGAATTCCCACTTGTTCTCTTGGGAAAAGCCACTTGGCAGGATCCTGGCACTGTTCCCCCTGCTTTGCTTCAAACCCTGAAAAGCTGAGTTTGGGGATCTTTTTTTTTTTTTTTTGCCTAGCTCAGTAACAACAGCCTTGTGGGGCTCCCCACCCCCATAAGCCTCGCATCGATGCAATTATACGGACAGATAAAAGAAACTTCAAGGGGATGTTAAGTCGAGCTGGTACCAAATATTTTTTTTTCCCCTGTGTAAGCAGTTTTTGTAGTTATTCTAGCAAGGTTTTGCAACGTTTTGTGCCGCACAAAACGAGGAAGTGGGCAAGGCAATGGTGCTGGGATTGAACTTGGAGGGCTGGCTGAAGGAGAACCACCAGCTCCATCTGTGTTTGTGTTTCGTCTTTGTGTGTGTCAGAGAGAGAGAGAAAGAGCTCGGGCTGAGAGTTCTGCAGCTCACATCTTACTATTGGTAATATTCTTGGTTTCCCAGAAGCAAACCTAGTTTGCAGCAAATGTTCAAAGAGGGACAACATATTTTTAAAAAAACACATTTTTTTTTCAAATTCAAACACCATCAGAGTTTAATTTACCCAGAGAAAGATGAAGGAAGGAAGGAAGGAAGGAAGGAAGGAAGGAAGGAAGGAAGGAAGGAAGGAAGGAAGGAAGGAAGGAAGGAAGGAGGGAGGGAGGGAGGGAGGGAGGGAGGGAGGGAGGGAAGGAAGGAAGGAGGGAGGGAGGGAGGGAGGGAGGGAGGGAGGGAGGGAGGGAAGGAAGGAAGGAAGGAAGGAAGGAAGGAAGGAAGGAAGGAAGGAAGGAAGGAAGGAAGGAAGGAAGGAAGGAAATGGGGAAAGGAAGCAAAGGAAAAGAGAAAAAGATAGATAGATAGATAGATAGATAGATAGATAGATAGATAGATAGATAGATAGATAGATAGATAGATAGATAGATGATAGATAGATAGATAGATAGATAGAGAAAGATAAAGAAAGAAAGAGAGAGAGAGAGAGAGAGAGAGAGAGAGAGAGAGAGAGAGAGAGAAAGAGTCTTGTCTCTTCTCTGTTTCTATGAGAATTAGAAACACTATTAAAAAATATTCTGTGGAAAAAAAACTTCTTGGAATTAAAGAGATACCCAGAAATGGCATAAATTAGAGAGATAATTTACTAAACTGACAATAATATACTGGTTTCCTTTGCAGTAGACTCCTCTCTGCCTCTGCAAACAAGGTTAAATCTAGAGGGGGATTTTTATCTTTATTTTTTTTTTGTCTTTTTACCCAAGCCAGAGGAATTAGCCACGCTCTATTCCTCAAACCCAACCATTCACTTTTGACTTTGCAAAGGTGAGATTTGGTGGCTCGAATTTCCAGGCAGTAAAGAAAACCCCTCACTCACCGTCTGTCTTTCCACCTGGCTGACGGAAGGCACACAACCCTCAATTCTACAAAATTTTGCAAAGAAATTCGGAAAGCTAGTACGGGTATATACCCTCAAGTCCCCGTTCCCCTCGATTCTCTCTTATTTTTTTTAAGGCAAGGCTCTCCAACCGTGGCGACTTTTAAGACTTGTGGACTTCAACTCCCAGAATTCCCCAGCCACTCAGGGGAATTCTGAGAGTTGAAGTCCACAAGTCTTAACGTTGCCAAAGTTGGAGAGCCCTGCATCTACCCCAGAATACTATTTATTTATTTTTTAAGGCAGCCGATTTTAATCGCATCAAGAGTCTCCATTAGCAACCCAACAACATGTCTGTTTTATTCCATTTCCCACCTCTTTTTCCCACCAATCACAGGAGTTTCACTAATGCTACAATAAAGGGAAGTGATGTAGGAAAGAGAAACTGTGTTTTGTCTAATGACGAAACGGAGGACTTTCCAGAAACAACCCGAAACTGAAAGAGCCCAGCGTTATTTCATCCAAATCTTAACTTTTAGAGGACAGATCAAGCCACCAGTGCAGTTGGGCCACTGAATTCTCTTTTACTCTTGATACTCTTCATAATCTGGATTTTATATTTCCTACAGCTTTGCTGCTTATCTTTTAAAGGGGCTGTTAAAAGGTAAAGGTAAAGGTTCCCCCGCACACGCGTGCTAGTCATTTCCAACTCTAGGGGCCGGTGCTCATCTCCGTTTCAAAGCCGAAGAGCCAGAGCTTGTCCGAGGACGTCTCCGTGGTCACGTGGCCGGCATGACTAGACGCCAAAGGCGCACGGAACGCTGTTCCCTTCCCACCGGAGCGGTCCCTATTTTTCTACTTGCATTTTTACGTGCTTTCGAACTGCTAGGTTGGCAGAAGCTGGGACGAGTAACAGGCGCTCACTCTGCTACGCGGCACTCGGGATTCGACCCGCCAAACTGCCGACCTTCTGATCGACAAGCTCAGCGTCCTAACCCACTGAGCCACCGCGTCCCTCTAAGGTGCTGTTAAATGATACAAAAAAAAAACGTGGTGAAATAATTGTGTCAAGTACAGGAAGTCCTTGACTTACGACCACAGTAAGTGTGGCAAGGCATTTGTTAAGTGAATTTTGCCCCATTTTGCGACCTGTCCTGCCACAGTTGTTTAGTGAATCTGGCTTCCCCATTGCTTGTCAGAAGGTGGCAAAAGGGGAGGAGGGACGCTGCGACCGTCATAAATACGAGTCAGTTGCCAAGCATCCGAACATTGATCACGTGACCCTGGGGAAGCTGCGATGGTCGTAACGATAAGTCACTTTTTTCCGTGCTGTTGTAACTTTGAATGGTCACTTAAACGAACTGCTGGTAAATCAAGGATTACTTGTACTTTTTTTTCCCCCTTTTAGTCACCTTGGTGAAGAACGTCAAATAAACCCAGTTACCTGGAATATCTTTTTTATGCAGGAAAGTTCGCATAACCGCAATTTTGGTCTTTTCCAAACCATCCTTGGTGCCGCTTTTCGCTGCTTTCATGAGCTGGGTCATCTGCAGAAAATCAATTTTAAAAACAAATAAAGAAGGCAGACCGGTGCTGCTGGACATCCTGGTTTATATTCCCATTTGGGGGAAAAAGCAAAGCTAATCCTGGCTTAATGATTGCTGTGGAGTCCTGTGGACTCGGCGAGATGTCCTGTGACTGTCACAGACTTACGACCTCGCAGGGGTCGTTAAATGAGACATCAAGAGACTGTGAGATACTGTGATGGTCGTAAACAAACTTCTGGAGAAGAACCCCGGATGCTGAGATTAAAGAAGACTTTTAGTTTCTAACTATAAATAGAATACAGCTAGTTCTCCCTTAATGACTGTCCTGTTTAGCAACTGTACAAAGTTGCAACGGTGCTTAGAAAGTAATTTTCTAACTGGTCCTCGCATGTATGACCGTCACAGCTCCCCTGAGGTCACTTGACTGCCATTCAAGCGCTAATTCAGCCCGCTAATCAGTGAAATTCTATTTCAAGGGTCTTCCAACTTGGCCCTTTGGTGACTTGTGGACTTCAACTCCCAGAATTCCTCAGCCAGCGTGGCTGGCTGAGGAATTCTGGGAGTTGAAGTCCACAAGTCGTCCAAGGGCCAAGTTGGGCTGGCTGAGGAATTCTGGGAGTTGAAGTCCACAAGTCCTCAAAGGGCCAAGTTGGAAGACCGCTGTTCTATTTATCAACCTCTTTTTTTCAATATTTTTCTGGATAGTTCCTCTCCTCGCTCCCTAACCCCAACCTCGCCGAAGCCCAAAGGAGAAAAGTCTAAATAAGACAAGACACAAGCTACAGGTTTTTGGTTTTTTATATATATATATATATATATGGATCTTTGGTCATTCGGGTTTTTCCCCACGTAGAATTCTACGTGGGGAAAAACCCGAATGACCAAAGATCCACATACAAACACCCGCGAAAACCTCAGAAAACATATATATGTGTGTGTGTGTGTGTGTGTGTGTGTGTGTGTGTGTGTGTGTGTTCTTGCAAAGCAGACAAAGCAGCGAGCAAAGAGTTGAAGCCGGAACAGACAGACAGGAACAGAAAATGCAGGGTTGTTGGTTTTTTTGCACCCCCCAAATCCGAACGGGAAAGGAAAGAGAAAAGAACCAGGGGGGCGGGGCGGCAGGGGAAGGCAGATAGTACCTTAAAATCGTATCTTTGCTTCAGTTGTTGCATCTCTCTGCCCCCGACTTTCAAAGCCAGGATCTCCGTCTTAGTCCTGGAACATCTCTCTTTTAGTCTGTGAAGGTCGGGAGAAAGCTGCCACCCCCCCCAAAAAAAACGTGAGCGCCAACGGAGAAGGAGAGGAAGAGGAAGGAAGAGAGACAGGCACAGAAATGGCGGTGAGCAGCCAGAATCTCAGCGAAGACGGGGAGACATCGCAAAGCACCGCGTGCGTGGCTGGCAGGCAGCAGCAACAGCAGCAGAGTTACAGCAGCCCTGTAAACCCCCCCCAGTTGTTCCCCCCCCTCAATTTGGATCCGGGAGGCGAATTCAAACATCTCCAACCAAGAGAAATGAAGAGCGCAGAAATTGCTTTTCGAGGAGACCTCGCGAGTCATCCTCTAGAGCAGGGGTAGGCAACCTCGGCTCTTTTGTGACTCGTGGACTTCGACTCCCAGAATTCCTGAGTCAGGGATGCTGACTCAGGAATTCTGGGAGTCGAAGTCCACGAGTCATAAAAGAGCCGAGCTTGCCTACCCCTGCTCTAGAGATCAACTCAAGACGCCCTCAGAGAAAGATCTGACTTCTCTAAGGCAGAGGTGTCCCATCTTGGCCAGACTTGCAGACTTCAACTCCCAGAGTTCCACGCTGGCTGGGGAATTCTGGGACTTGAAGTTCACCAGTCTTGTTGGATGGAGGTCACCTGACTCAGGAATTCTGGGAGTCGAAGTCCACGAGTCATAAAAGAGCCGAGGTTGCCTACCCCTGCTCTAGAGATCAACTCAAGACGCCCTCAGAGAAAGATCTGACTTCTCTAAGGCAGAGGTATCCCATCTTGGCCAGACTTGCGGACTTCAACTCCCAGAGTTCCACGCTGGCTGGGGAATTCTGGGACTTGAAGTCCACCAGCCTTGTTGGATGGAAATCTCTGCTCTAAGGGGGACTGACCGGTTGCATCCCCCACAAAGGGGTGGCTTTACCCTTTCCGATCTCCGATTACCTTGGGCTGGAAGGAGACTTTGGGTTTGGCCTGGACCACATCGGCCTTGCTTTCGTCGGCCGAGTCTTCGCTGTAGCTTTCAAATTCGCTGGAGCTCCAACCTAAATCTTCCGGCTCCTGTGAGGTGGGCCTGGCGTGTGGGACATCTTCATAAATTAAGCTTCTCTCTGAGTCTGAAAGAGGGAGAGAGGACGGTCAATCCGGCACGGATGGAGGAAAGGGGATCCCAGCACGAAGAGAAGAAGAAAGAGAACGAACAAGGAGGTGAAATGGAAGAAGAGACATCAGTGGCACAGGATGAATTTTTTTAAAAAGATAAGAAAAGAAAAGCGGAATTAAGAGGGAAAAACTTCAGATTATTAGCCATGTAAGTCCTTGACTTACAAGCATTCATTAAGCGACCGGAGTTACAACAGGGCTGAAAAAAATGATTTATGACCGTCTTCCATATTTACAACGGCGGCAGCATCTCCAGAATCAAAATTCAGATGCTCGGCAACGGACTCATACTGATGACGGTCGCCATGTCCCGGGGTCACGTGACCTTCAGACCCGGGGTCACGTGACCTTCAGACCTTCAGACAAGCAAAGCCAATGGGGTGGGGGGGGAAGCCAGATTCGCTCAGCAACCGTGTTAATGACCACTACGGCGATCCACTTAGCGATGGTGGCCCGTCGCAAAGCTCACTTGGCAACTGCCTTGCCTGTGGTCATAAGTCAAGGACTACCTGTAAGATCGAATATCTAGAACTAATATCTAGAACTAAGGAGGAATTTCCTGACAGTGAGGACCATTAACCAGTGGAACTACCTGCCTCCAGAAGCTGTGAATGCTCCAACACTGGAAGTTTTTAAGAAGAGACTGGACAGCCATTTGTCCGAAATGGTATGGGGTTTCCTGCCTGAGCAGGGGGTTGGACTAGATGACCTCCAAGGTCCCTTCCAATTTTGTTGTTGTTATTATTATTATCTTCCTAAGTGATACTCGGTCAATTTCTTCCTAGACTAAGCTGAAAGTTTTTATTTAAAACAATAGGAGAAATTCATATGCCCCTAAATGCTTATATTCTGTAGTAATGACAAACAAGGAAGGAAGGAATTAAATATCGCACCATTAACTATTTCCCAAAGGGGCGAAAGCAACATTAAACATCCCTCTCGCTATGCTGAGCGGGAAAAATAAAACGGGAATTTCGAAACAGAAATCTTTTAACGATAAGCACACTCTGAAAAGCCCCATAGGGTTTTTGCCAATCCAGACCAGGCCAGCTAGCGTAAAAATTGATTTTTATTCATTTTCTTTTATGGCTAAAAGAGAAATGTTACAAATTAGGTCTGAAAATGTTAAGGAATTGTAGAAAAATCATCGGCATTTGGCAAGAGAAATCCTCTGGCTTCTATAAAAATGGATTAAATTTCAGAGAAAACATTGCACGGGGGAAAAATACACAAGACAAAATGAAGTATAGGGAACTGGTGCTTAGCCATGGATGGATTAGCAGAGAAAGGAGAAATGAACAACAAATAATCTCCTTGCTTCACTTGGCTGCATGCCACCTTATAAACTATAAAAAGTTTTAAATAAATAAAGTAGAAGCACTTTTGTATTAAGGATCATCAGAGTGCAGGAGGGCAGATAAAAGTCCTCTGAGCATGTTTGGAGTGCGATTCTTGACCACCTGTTCACAGATGGAAGAGAAATTGGGAAATCACAGATTGCTTATCAACCTGTAAGGGAAGTCCTGGCGAAAAAAATTCCTCTAAGATTCGGAAGTAAATTTTAAAAAAAGAAAAACTGAATATATACTTCTAATTCATACAAAAATGGGGTTGCATTCTATTAAGAGCAGGTAGATAAAACAAGGGACGCGGTGGCTCAGTGGGTTAGGACGCTGAGCTTGTCGATCAGAAGGTCGGCAGTTTGGCGGGTCGAATCCCGAGTGCCGCGTAACAGAGTGAGCGCCTGTTACGTGTCCCAGCTTCTGCCAACCTAGCAGTTCGAAAGCATGTAAAAATGCAAGTAGAAAAATAGGGACCGCTCCGGTGGGAAGGGAACAGCGTTCCGTGCGCCTTTGGCGTCCAGTCATGCCGGCCACATGACCACGGAGATGTCCTCGGACAAGCGCTGGCTCTTCGGCTTTGAAACGGAGATGAGCACCGGCCCCTAGAGTCGGAAACGACTAGCATGCATGTGTGGGGGAACCTTTACCTTTACCTTTACCTAGATAAAACAAGCTCAACATCATGGACTTATTTATTCAGAATTATGCATTGGTTCCTCTCCTTTTCTTTCATTTATAATCTCTCTCAATCTCTCTCTCTCTCTCTCTCTCTCTCTCTCCTTTTCTTTCATTTATCATCTCTTTCTTTCTTGTCTTTTTTCTTTTTTCTCTCTTTCTCTTTTTCTGTCTCTATCTCTATTTCTCTATCTTTCTCTTGTTTTTTTCTTTCTCTTTCTTTCTTTCTCTCTCTTCCTGTCTGTCTGTCTATCTATCTATCTGTCTCCTGATTTTGCTGAATTTCTGCAAGTAATCTTTGCTGAAGACCATCCTAGCAAGACCGGTAAAAGAATATTTGTGATAAGAAAGGAAGAATGGTAAAAGACAGGGAAAGAAAAAAAAACGGTGTGAGATCTTGAGCAAAAAGAGCCGTGGGGTGTGTGCCTACCACACTGCCGTAAATCGACTTTCTCTTTCTCGAAAGGAACATCGTCGTAAATCACTTCATCGTCTGCAGAGGGGAAAGCAAACTGATCACCTGGAATAGAGAACGACACAAGGTAGGGAGGGCCACTGAGCCTAGGATGAATCTGACCACATGGAAGCCAACGACTGCAAGACCGCCATGAGGACTAGAAACCTGGCCCACTGGAATGGCGCAGGGAGCAATTCGGAGCGAGGGATCCGATGCGTCCCACGCTCAGCCATCAGTAGAAAACAGGTCCCACCTTGAGATGAATGTCTTCGTTTCCAGCTGTAGATTCGTGTCCCCGTCTGAGAAAAATCTCCATTGCTCACAGGGGCCGCCAATCTGAAACAGGAAGGTGGTTTTTGAAAAACTGGAGGGGGGGGAAATCCAGAGGTGTTTTTTTTTCACACCCACAAACCCTTCTCTTCCCAAAACCCCAAGCAAGCAACACATTATTATGTCTTAAGGTAAAGGTAAAGGTTCCCCCGCACATGCGTGCTAGTCGTTTCCGACTCTAGGGGCCGGTGCTCATCTCCGTTTCAAAGCCGAAGAGCCAGCGCTTGTCCGAGGACGTCTCCGTGGTCACGTGGCCGGCATGACTAGATGCCAAAGGCGCACGGAACGCTGTTCCCTTCCCACCCTAGTGGTCCCTATTTTTCTACTTGCATTTTTACGTGCTTTCGAACTGCTAGGTTGGCAGAAGCTGGGACGAGTAACAGGCGCTCACTCTGCTACGCGGCACTCGAGATTCGACCCGCCAAACTGCCGACCTCCTGATCGACAAGCTCAGCGTCCTAACCCATCAGCAGCTCTTCAAACCCTCCGCGTTATGTTACCAAAGGAATCCTAATTCTCTATCCTCCAGCCAAAAAGTGTTTTTTTTTGGATCTGTGCCCACCTGAAAACCTTTCATGGTACCTGGGCAGGTGTGTCTTAAAGGAAGTAAACAATGCCATGCCCCCAAATCAGCTAGAATCCACTCGGTAAAGGATCTTGTTATTTCCGTTTTAACTCCTAACTTCTTCCTAGAGAAGAAATCCGTGCGCCCAAACTATCAGGAACGGCAAGAATAAAGTCGAATAAAGTCCCACGAATGGCTGCAAGGTTAGATTAAACCCCCTAAATTGCAGCAATTTAAAGGAAAGAGCAAAAACGCTTGGCCGGGTCCTTAAAGCTGCACCGTTTGGCACAGACTGCCCAGCTTATATAGAGGGCATGGTTTAATTAGCAGGCAATAAGGGGGGGACGCGGTGGCTCAGTGGGTTAGGACGCTGAGCTTGTCGATCAGAAGGTCGGCAGTTTGGCGGGTCGAATCCCAAGTGCCGCATAACAGAGTGAGCGCATGTTACTCATCCCAGCTTCTGCCAACCTAGCAGTTCAAAAGCACGTCAAAATGCAAGTAGAAAAATAGGGACCGCTCCGGTGGGAAGGTAACAGCGTTCCGTGCGCCTTTGGCGTCTAGTCAAAGTGACCACGGAGACGTCCTCGGACAAGCGCCGGCTCTTCGGCTTTGAAACGGAGATGAGCACTGGCCCCTAGAGTTGGAAACAACTAGCACGCATGTGCGGGGGAACCTTTACCTTTTAAGGGGGGGAGGGGAAAGTTCTGCTGAGGACCCCTCCCCATAACAACCCACGGCCCATAATTACTCTTAGGAAACTGCCACTAAGCATTTAACACACTCCTAGGATCAAGGAGCTTTGGAGGCAGCCCAAGTGGCAAAACAAACCCCCCCCCCAACCCTCAGGGGCACAAAAGCACCCTAATAAAGCTTTTTTTCCCCCATCTTAATTTAGAAAAGAAAAAATTGGGGGGGGGGGTGTTTGTTAGTCTGCCAACTAACTTATTTCCTGCAAATAAACCCCAAATCACCATCCCAGCTGACTCACAACACGGAGATTCCTTTGAATGGGCCCAGACCTGATTATCTGTATAAAACGCGCGCGCGCACACACACACACACACTCTCCCACGACCTACAATGCCTTTACTGTGTTTTTTTAAAGCGTTTTGCTCCTGCTCACCCCTCATCATCTCTTTGGTGGTTTCCCCCACACACACACACACCCACACACACACACACCCCTCCAAATTTCTGAGCATAGGAGAGAAAGGAGATAACATTAGGAGGAAAATAAAAATTCCGGAAAATCCTACCCTGAAGTTGGCAGTCGTCCTTTGCAAGCATCCCCGCCTTTCAGGGGAAGGCTATTCAGATTTTGTGTCTCTTATGCAGCAACACAGCACCAGGCCCCTCCCTCTCTTTGCAAGGCATGAAGGGGGGGGGCTGTGAGGAGACAAAATCCTATTCTCCCCCCCCCCCCGCATCCTTGTAAATGGAGCCCTTTTTCAAGCCAGCTTCCTTAATGGACAGTGCCGGGAATAGATCCCAAAATTAAAAGCCTCTCTTACCGGCAAGTGGAAAGAAAGGAGAGACAGAGATTGCATTAACTAAGCAATTTTTTTAAAAAAATTCTTTCTTTCGTTAGCCTTTACGTCTGTCTGGACTCCTTTATCTGTGGGAACCAGGAAGCAGCTCAGGATAATCATGGACAATCATGGAAACTAGTCAAGGAGAGAAGCGACCCGGAACTAAGGAGAAACTTCCTGACAGTTAGAAAAATTAGCCAGTGGAACCACCTGCCTCCAGACGTGGTGAATGCTCCAACACTGGAAGTTTTTAAGAAGAGACTGGACAGCCATTTGTCTGAAATGCTATAGGGTTTCCTGCCTTAGCAGGGGGTTGGACTAGATGACCTCCAAGGTCCCTTCCAATTTTTTTTTTTTATTATTATTATTATTATTATTATTATTATTATTATTATTATTATTATTATTATTATTATTATTATTATTATTATTATTATTATCATCCCAGAAATAGCAAAGGAGATGAGCTGTCTGGCTTTGATTCTTTCCTCACTGCTCCGAGATTTGGTCCTTCTTTTTGGAAAGTTTGGAAGAAGAAAAAAAAAAGGGCAAACGGAATCCTTTCCCGAATTAATCCAAACGGTTGCAAGAAACAGCAAAAAGCGGGGAAGGGGGAGAAATATCCCTCGTTGTTATATTGCTAGGAAAAGTTTCCTAATCTTGTTATCGCATCTCTACACTGGGTTAACTCAAAAGCGAAACCGACCCAACTTCAATTCTGCAGAGCGCTTGTTTCGGGCAAGAAGCCAAAAGGGGAAAAAAAAAATTAAAAAACAGAGAAGTAAAACGGGGTTGAACGACGGAGGGAGGGGGGGGAAATTCTCAGGCAAAATGTTCGCCCGTTGCAATAAAACCTAGACCAGGTTTGATGGCAACCTTGGCTCTTTTATGACTCCCAGAATTCCTGAGTCAGCGTGGTCATAAAAGAGCCAAGGTTGCCTACCCCTGGGACTAGACTAGTGTAAAAATATAGTGTAAAGCTTGTAAGCCGCCCTGAGTCTTCGGAGAAGGGCGGGATATAAATGGAATTAAAATTAAATTAAATTAAATTAAAAAAATCAGCCCCCAAACTCAGATTTGTGTCTTCCTTCCCGCGGCCACTGGAGGGCAGAAGGGAGCTTTCAGCATCCTCACGCTTTGCTCGTTCCCACCATCCAAATATTGCAGATTTATTAACCTTCTTCCCTTAATTTCCTGCCCATCAAAGACCCCCCCCCCCTCCCCTGTCCTGGAAACCCCCATGCCCAGATGCCAGAATGTGCTTTTCAAGATCTGCATTAAGTTTCCTAACGGAGGCCTAATTCCACTGCTGCTAGCCGGGACAGACGCCAATCGTCAACACTTAAAAAGAACTTTCCCAAAGCAGGTTTGGCGTGGCTGCTCCCTCAAAACTTTGGGGGAAAACAAGGAGTCTTCTGTAAGGAATAGGACCCAGATTGTTGGGGGCAATTAAGCTGACTTTGTAATAATGCCGCTGGGGTGTGTGAAAGCCCTAACAAGCAGGCATATACATAGAATGAAGGCTACTGCTAAGCTTGTAAGCCGCCCTGAGTCTTCGGAGAAGGGCGGGATATAAATGGAATTAAAATTAAAAAAAAATTTTTTCCCAGAGGCAGAACATCCACAAAAACCTGACATTACACACTACGAACCATAAACCAATCCAACAAGTTGAGTTTGTGTAAAACAAGCAAGCCAACATCTCAGTTCAAACCAGCTTTGTTTGCCTTGGGGGGGCTTAATGAAGGCGCCCATTTTGAAACTGCTTTGCAAACTCAGTTAGGGAGTTCCCACGTGGCAGAAGTTAGCTTGTTCAGTATCGGCTTTGTGTGCATTTGTGAACCTCATCGCTGAAGGAAGATGCACAATTCTCTTTTGAATTTTGTGTTTGGGAGAGGAGTAAAGCTGTTGTAAAAATCCAGGCCACAGTTAGAGGGTAGCAGAGATGCCCTCTGACCTTCATCCGGGTCCTTGCTAAAGCTTGTAAGAGCTATAAACTTGAGGAAGGTCACAAAAATAAACTAATTTGGCCTTGCTGGTAAAGGAAAATAAACCCAACCAGCCTAACCACATTTCTGCAACTTGCATGACTTGAGGTGGCCTTCAAAACACAGCGGAGACACACACACACACACACAGAGAGAGAGAGAGAGAGAGCCAGATGCACCTTAGCGCCCTAAATGACTCTTCCTCATTTTTCAAAAAGGTATTTTTATGTTTCATGGCTTCTTTTTAAATCCTTCCTGAGACTGAACGTGGAAATTTTTGCAAGCAAGCCTTGAGTCCCTCAAGCAACACAGGAAGGCTGTGAAACAAAATCGGGGTTCCTAGGAAAACAAGGAGGCCGCATTCTCACAAGCTCTGAAGCGTATCCGAAGCCATTCATGTGATCAGTCAGCTTTTAGCCATTGCTAGCTTTAGACAGAGCATAAGAGTGTCAAAGGAGAAAGAGAAAGAAAGGAGAAAGGGAGGGGAGAGAGAGAGAGAGAGAGAGAGAGAGAGAGAGAGAGAGAGAGAAAGAGAAAGGAGAAAGAGAGGGGAGAGAAAGAGAGAGGGAGAAAGAAAAAGAAGAGAGAGAGAGAAAGGAGAGAGAGAGAGTGAAGAGAGAGAGAGAGAGAGAGAGAGAGAGAGAAAGAAGAAACAGAAAGAGAAAGAAAGGAGAGAGAGACGGAAGAGAGAGACAGAGAGAGAGAGAAAGGAGAGAGAGAGAAAGGAGAAAGAGAGGGAAGAGAGAGAAAGAGAGAGAGGGAGAAAGAGAAAGGAGAAAGGAGAGAGGGAAGAGTGAGAGAAAGAAAGAAAGAGAAAGAAAGAAAGAAAGAAAGAAAGAAAGAAAGAAAGAAAGAAAGAAAGAAGAAAGAAAGAAAGAAAAAGAGAGAAAGAAAGAAAAAGAAAGAAAGAAAGAAAGAAAGAAAGAAAGAAAGAAAGAAAGAAAGAAAGAAAGAAAGAAAGAAAGAAAGAAAGGCTTTGAATGCCAGGAAGAGCATTTTTTTTTACTTTTTGCAAAAGAATGGGACTCTTTTAATACAACTTGCAAGTTTTATTTTAGCAAACCAAATAAAGTGATTAGCTAAGCATGACTAGAAAAACCAACAAAACACATTAACTCTCCCCCTTTATTTTGCCTGTGGCTTAAAATACTTGATCTATCTATCTATCTATCTATCTATCTATCTATCTATCTATCTATCTATCTGGGGGGCAGGTAAATTGGAGTTTGATTGCTCTGCTTTTATTTGTATTTCGGAAGCTCTTCTCAACCACGTGGGCCGTTTCCTTAGAGAAGGAAAGCAATCTATCTGCCTTCTCTTTAGCTGGAGAGAAACGCCCTTGTTGAAACACCGTAAATTAAATCGCCAGGCCAATCTTTGCCACGAAGGGCCAGAGATCTACGGATTTGGTTTCCAAAAATTACTGTCACGGAGAAATTAAAACTGAAGAATCCAGTCTGGGCAAGGAAGGGAGGACATGAGCACGATTGACTCCAGGTGCTGGATCCGTAAAACAAGAAACAAACCAGCTTTCCTACCTCTGCCAACATCTGTAGCAGCAACTATAGGGACCCTGCGAGAATTAACCCCCCCCCCAGTTACAGTAAGTTGCCACAATGCCACACCTGTTCAAAAACTTTGAGTAACCTGCACACACCCGGTGATTAACCAGGGTAGAAAAAAGAAGGCAGAATTAACTTCTCCAGCCAACAGGCACCCATTTCCTTATTCTGTTGGGTTTTTTTTCTTAAAAGTGTAAAGTACAACGAGTCACTTACTCAGCCTGGGACTGCGGATCTCGGCAATCTGTTAAAAAGAGAAAATAACTCCCATCAGTCGGTAAACTGAGACGCTCGAAGAACAAACAGCTTTCTCTGCATCTAAGTCTTCCTACTTGTCGGCTTCTGGGAAAAAGGTGTGGTGGTGAAGCTGGGTTTGACAGTTAGGAAGGTGCCCTGACATACAGGCAGTCCTCAAAAGTATGACCAGTGCCGTCGTAACTTCAAATAGTCACTAAACACACTGCTGTAAGTCAAGGACTATCTGTACTGCACTAATTTTTAAAACATTACGGAGCTGCATTCTATGTGGGATATATGGTGATTTAAAATCAGGGGACGTTTGAATGTCTTGGTTAATATTATAATAATATTCCAAAACATCTGGAGCACCACTTTTAACACATTCGGCGTTGACAGAATCCCCAGCGGTCAATTGCAAGAGGCAGCTTAATTTGGAAAAGCTGACATCCTACGACCATACTTTTAATATTATTAAACCACAGCATCTGCCTATCCCAGGTCCTTGGGAAGGACCGGGTAAGTGGATAAAAATGCCAAATCTGGTCAAAACATCTGCCTGACTCTGCCACCAACCGTAATAATATTTTTATTGATTGACTGATTGATTAGCCCCTGGGCCATATCAAAGTGCAAAGTTCCAGAAACAAATTATTACTAAAATTTGATGAAAGCAATTCAAAACGGAATTAGATAAAATGCCATTTAAAACGAAACTGGAGTACAATAAAATAAAATTGGGATAAAATGCAGTCTAAAATGAAATTGGAATAGAATGCAATAGTTTAAGATACAGATAAAATATGGTAAAATTATATTTCGGTGTCACCCCTGCAATCTACCCCAATCAGTCCCACATATGCAGATCTCAGCTGGACCATTTTGCTTAAGTACTGTGCTGTGTTAAATGTTATTTAACATCTAACAGTGTAATAATATTAATAGGAAGAGGGTCCTACACAGAACCCGTGGGGCAGGAAGACGCAATGACCCCTACTAATCTGAAAGGCTGTGCTTGCCTACACACGAGTAAGCACTAGTGTGTTTGATGGGTTTTCTTCCCAGGTAAGTCTATACAGAATCAAGGCCAAGAAAAATGATTTTTAAAAAAAGGGAATTAAAGGAGAGGCAAGGAATAGAAGGCAGATGAAAAGGAACAAGCTTAAGAAAGGGGGGGGGGGGGGAACAGAGTAGACCACTGTTTCTCAACCTTGGTGTCTTTAAAGATGTCTGGACTTCAACTCCAGTCTGGAGAATTCTGGGAGTTGAAGTCCACAAGTCATAAAAGGGCCGAGTTTGGAGACCCCTGGGCAATAGCCTCTGTAAGGTAAAGGTAAAGTTTCCCGCGCACACGCGTGCTAGTCGTTTCCAACTCTAGGGGGCGGTGCTCATCTCCGTTTCAAAGCCGAAGAGCCAGCGCTTGTCCGAGGACGTCTCCGTGGTCATGTGGCCGGCATGACTAGACACCAAAGGCGCACGGAACGCTGTTACCTTCCCACCGGAGTGGTCCCTATTTATCTACTTGCATTTTTTACGTGCTCTCGAACTGCTAGGTTGGCAGAAGCTGGGACGAGTAACAGGCGCTCACTCTGCTACGCGGCACTCGGGATTCGACCCGCCAAACTGCCGACCTTCTGATCGACAAGCTCGGCGTCCTAACCCACTGAGCCACCGCGTCCCACATAGCCTCTCTAAGCAAGCAACGAATGCATTTTTCTAGGTTTACAGGTCCAGTGGATATGATTAGCAAGCTGGAGAAAAGGCCTTGAAAAATTCCATTTCTTGTTGGATTGAGGTTCTTCATAAATTCCCCAAGCATCCGTGCGCGCTTTATCTCTTTATCTCTTTTTAATATTTGCACTGGTTTCTCCTATTGGGAGCTGCCCAGAGTCGCGCCCTTCAGATGGGCGGCTGTATAAATGGATTAAATTGCTAAATAAAAGTTGGTTTGTAGCCGAATGAGGTGCAGACACTTGCCTCCAGCCAGCCTGCTCTTACCAAGGTGGGCGCTGGAATCGGAGGTGGTCAAAGGGATCCGATCCTCCAGGAGGGCCTCCTCTGCATCCCAGTGGCCTAATGGCTCCAGGTCATCGCTGATGCTGGACCTTCGCCTTGGGGGAGGTTCCTGCAATGCCCCCTTGGCGCCCAGCTCCGTCCTGGCATTGCTCACCACAAGACGGGTGGCCTCTTCCTCTTCGCTGTCTTCAAATTCAAAGGCTTCTCCGGCGTCTTCCGCATCCTCCTCGCTCCCTGTACCGAGAGAGAGAGAGAGAGAGAGGAAATATCGTCAATTCGAGCAGAAAAGGAGCTAGTCCTCATGAAACTCTCTTCTGTCCGTTTTTAAAGATTGGAGAACGAAGCACGTTCAGACCTATGGTTTCCTGGCGGAACGTTCCTCCGGGCCCGACGTGCGACACGAATCAAGGCTGCTCAGTTCAACAGCTAGTTTTTAACCTGCTTTTATGCAGGCAGTCCTCTACTTACGACCGGCTGGAACCAGAATTCCCACTGCCGAGCAAAGCGGCCGTTCGGCGAATGGTGGCCGATTTTACGGCCTTTTTTTTTTTTTTTTTTGCAACTGCGGTTATGCGAATCAGGCTCGACTCTTCTCGTCAAAAGTCGGCTGCGAAGGTCACAAACGGAGATCACGTGACCTTGGGACGATGCAACCGTCGTAAGTCCATGCCAGTTGCCCGAATTTTGATCGCGTGACGATCGTAGGTACGAGGACGGCTGGTTAAGCCGCTTTTTTCCCAGTGCTGTTCAGCCGCTAAACAAATCGTCGTAAGTTTGAGAACTACCTATACACATTTCCTTCTAAACGCGTATTTTTTTGTTGTTGTTGTTCTAGCGGGCCCCGCCTGCCTTTCTCCAAGGCTGTTCGTGCTGGGGGAGTTGCGAATCCCAAGAAAAAACGAAATTTGGGCTGCTAAAAAGAGACAAGAAATAGAAGAATCTCCAATCAGGTTAGTCAAATGAAGCGATCCGGGTGACTTTTATGAATTTCAATCAGGTTGGTGTTTTAATTCCTCATTTGCAGGTGGGATGGGTGGGTCCGGTTCTAAAAGGAACAAGGTTTAAAAGTTGACAGCTGCAAAAAACAAGATATTTCTTTCAAATATGAGGTGGTTCCCCCCCCCCCCTCTCCTCGTCTCCTTTTCTCTAGCTCAGCACGGAGTGAAACGTCCCTGCATGGAATCTGGTTTCGGCTGGCTCCTGATTTAGACCAGCTCCAGCTCCCCAAAGACCAGGGATTAAAGCCGGAGAGGGAAAACATCGTGAATGACTCGAGTAAGTAAGCCAGACCACTGAGAAATTGTCCCTTGGGAGCTTTGGGAGGAAAAGCGTATTTTTTAAAAAATACGTCCAAAGCACAGGAGATCACGGCGAGGCTTAAGTTTAAGCTGCGGGAATGCAAAGGCAGGGGGGGGATTTTTTAATTTTTTTTAGCCCCCTCCAACGGGAGCCGCAAGTTCAGGCAGTCCCCGACTTACGACGTTTCATTTAGCGACCGTTCGAAGTTACAACGGCGCCGAAGTGACTTGCCACCGTTTTTCACACTTACGACCGCTGCAAAAAAAAAAAAAGGTACGGTTAAGCGGTGTCACACTTTATGAACTGGGCTCAAAGAGGGCTGCAAATCGGAGACGACCCGTCCAGGAGAAAAATCATTTATGCTCCAGCGACAATGAGGACTAGCTACTTGTTCTCCGTTTGTATGCAAGCTGAACTCCCTGCAACTGCGGATATAGGTGGAAATAGATATTTTACATCGGCGCGGACGGACCTAGGAGCCTCTTTGCGTCTGGGTTTTTGCAGAAAGGCAACCCGCTGCTTTGCAGGTGACGGTACCTAGTGACGCCCTTTGCGGGGGCTGGGAAGAGGTCATCTGTGTCTCTCTGTCTCCCACACTTTCCTGGGACTTCTCTCCTCTCTCCTTCCCCGGCCGGTTCCCTAAAGGAGAAAAGAAAATTAAATCTGTTCAGCAGGGATTTTTGCTCTTCCCAAAAAAGAAAAAAGGTTTTCCCCTCGATTCTTGTCCTTATTTAAAGCTTCCTTTTCTCTGTAAAATAATTTGCAGCGGGCATACACCACGTGCGAGTCAGGGGCAGCGTGCAATCCGTGCGGGAATCGGCTAAAAAAATAAAAAATAGCAGAGGGCAGCCCGTGGTGGCATCTGCGCGTGACTTTTTCCCCGGGCTCGCAAAGGTAACATTTTACTTTTCCAATTTTCTGCCCGGGGGGGAATTCGTCGCCTACGTCCGCTCAGTCCTTTAAACTCCTTAAGACTTCCTCGTTAAGAAGGAAGAAGGAGAAAAACGCGGTCCAAAAAATTATCGTAGGTATTCAGTTTGCGCCAGTTTTGCTCAAAAGACAGAAAAATAAAAATGCCATGCTTTGATTTGTCTTTTGGCTACGGGGGACAAAATGCACCCGTCCAGTTGTTCCAGTTGCGGAGAAGGGCATGAAGCTGGCTAATCATCGCTCTAGTCCTCACTGAGGCCTCTCCACCACGTGCTGGGGAATGAGACGGCGACGGAAGTGCGCCAATTCAGACATTAACCGGGCTTGAAACTTCTCGAGGCCGTTCAAGTGAAGCGCACGAAGAAAACCTAGCACGCCATTTTTGCAGTTTTGGGGCAGGCATCAATCACCCTGCCCGACGATCCACCTTCCCGTGCCAACGCTGGGCGGTGGCAGAGGAGATGTGCCACTGCCAGGGCCAACCTATGTTGCAAGCCGACAAGCTGAGAAAACACGTTTGCCTTCTTTTTCGCCAGGTTCCGCAACCGGGCTAACGCGTTTGCCCTAAAGTGACAAAAGAACCACCAAACATGGGTAACGTAGGATTACCCAATTAGCTCTCCAACCGCAATATGCTGGCAGATGGCGGGTAAATTGGCCTGTTTTTCCTCCCCTGGCAGAAACCAGATGGCAGCTAGAGAAAGAGAGAAACCTGGCTAGCTGCGGGGAAGATCGATCGGTTGGCACCCATCGGGCACTTGTTAGACTAAACAGGCTTTCCGACATCTGCCCGATGAGGCAGAGTTTTGGAAGTGCCCAGTTCGGGTGGCAGGAGGGCCCCCGTGACTGCCTTCACACAACCTTAACCCACCTGGCTAGTCAGAGAAACAAGCATTGCACCTGCACTCACAAACGACGTTCATTTTAACTTGGGCATTTTCCTCAAAGGCGACTTAAGCGTCCAAATTTGCTAAAAAAAAAAAAAAAAAGATGCTTGCGGTCATTTGACCTGGCCAGGAGGAGAAATTCAATCTCTGGGCCGTTCCCCAAAGTTTCGCATCTGGCACCCGGCCAAAGGCTGGGGATGAGGGAGGGTGTAGTCCAGCCCAGCCGGGAAAGTTACTCAAAACACCTTCCGCCTCCGTTTAATTCAGTCTGGTCGAAAGCACAAACGCCTGATCACACCCTTACGGTTGCCAAAAGAGAATCAGGAAAAACAAAACATTTTGGCAGCCAAGAATATGCAGGGTCAACCTTTGCTTGCAGCAATTTGTGGTAAGTGTGTGTGTGTGTGTGTGTGTGTGTTTGAATGGAGAGCAGAGTCCAAAATTTCACAATCGTCAATCCGCCAAACTGGGTGGGGGGAAAAAAGAACTAAACAGAGATAGGAGGGCTGGAAGGTGTGTACTTTAATTACAAATTGCTTTTGTGGATGAGACAAATAAACCAGCTTCCTCATTGTTGAGGGCGGTCCAACCACTCAGCTCCTGAAAAGCCCCCCCCCCAAAAAAAATTGTTCAACGCCCACCGGATTTGGAGCTGGCCACACTTCGGGAAGGTCTGTGTTACAAATCCCGGCGTCCTTTCAGATCCTGAAAATAAAGCCACGAAACTCCGTATTTTTTTTCTAGGTAAAGGTAAAGGTAAAGGTTCCCCCGCACACGCGTGCTAGTCGTTTCCGACTCTAGGGGCCGGTGCTCATCTCCGTTTCAAAGCCGAAGAGCCAGCGCTTGTCCGAGGACGTCTCCGTGGTCATGTGGCCGGCATGACTAGACGCCAAAGGCGCACGGAACGCTGTTACCTTCCCACCGGAGCGGTCCCTATTTTTCTACTTGCATTTTTTTCGTGCTTTCGAACTGCTAGGTTGGCAGAAGCTGGGACGAGTAATGGGCGCTCCACTCTGCTACACGGCACTCGGGATTCGACCCGCCAAACTGCCGACCTTCTGATCGACAAGCTCAGCGTCCTAATCCACTGAGCCACCGCGTCCCTCATTTTTTTTCTAGGGACACCTAAAGAAGAGTTTTGACCCTACAGGAGGGAAATCCCGAAATTTTTGTACCTTGGAGCACCAGTTGCAATTGGGAAACCCCCATAAAAGGGGAACTAACCCAACCAAGGATACAGAAGGCTTTTCCCAGATCCAAGAAAAAATATTTTGTTTTTTTGTTTTTCGGTAACCACCCAAACTGGTTGCGGTTTTACGGATGCCGAAGTTTCCTGCTTTTTCCCCCTTCACCTTCCCAATTTTCCATTCTTTTGTGTGGTCTCATTAGGTTATAACGCCGAAAAGAATGGATTGCATATGAAGACATTTCCAAAAGAGTCTGGGGAAAATTTTCTTTCCCCCCCCCCCTCCTTTTCGTCCTAGGAAAGAAACCAAGCGGAATTTGGAATTATTTCCTATTTCACTCAACTCTCTTCAGACCGATAAATCTGTTTTGTCTTGTGGTAGGGGAGATACGATTGATCAACGCGATGAGTCAACTACGAATCTGTGGCCTTCGGCTAGTCCTGGACTCACAACACTTCATTTAGTGACCGTTTTTCACACTTACGACCGTTGCAGCACTCCCCAGGGTCACGCAATGAAAATTCAGACGCTCGGCAAATGACTCGTATTTATGACGGTCGCGTGGATCCCCTTTTGCGACCTTCTGACGAGCAAAGTCGGTGGGGAAGCCGGACCCGTTTAACGACCGTGTTATTCACTTAGCAACTGCAGTGATTCACTTAGTGAATGTGGCGAGAAAGGTCGTAAAATGGGGCAAAATTCACTTAACAAATGTCTCGCTTAGCCAACAGAAAGTTTGGGCTCATTTGTGGTTAAGTATATAGGACGCTGAGCTTGTCGATCAGAAGGTCGGCAGTTTGGCGGGTCGAATCCCGAGTGCCGCGTAACAGAGTGAGCGCCTGTTACTTGTCCCAGCTTCTGCCAACCTAGCAGTTCGAAAGCACGTCAAAATGCAAGTAGAAAAATAGGGACCACTACGGTGGGAAGGTAACAGCGTTCCGTGCGCCTTTGGCGTCTAGTCATGCCGGCCACATGACCACAGAGACGTCCTCGGACAAGCTCGTCCTCTTCGGCTTTGAAACGGAGATGAGCACCGGCCCCTAGAGTCGGAAACGACTAGCACTCGTGTGCGGGGGAACCTTTACCTTTACCTTTATATAGGACCACCTGTATCCAGACTTAAATAAGCCATGCACCCTGGTTTTTTGAATGCGCTGGTTTAATGTTTTCAATGCGATTAACTATTAACGTCATTTGTTAATATTGTTAGTATTAACCGCTAGAGCTTGTAGGATGCTGTTATTAAACAGGAGTGGAAGTTTTCACACTTGGGTTTAGCTGGATTGTACACTTATGTGGCGCTTCTGTTTGTTCACACCATGCTAAATCATAGTTTGCACCATCACACCCAGTCAAGAAGCACTGGCAGTTCTTCATTATTTAAGAAATTCACACCATTGGCCAGTGAAAGTATCCTTACAGATGTGTTCAGAAATAAACCTTAATAATAATAATGATGTTGGAAGGGACTTTGGAGGTCATCTAGTCCAACCCCCTGCTCATTTCATACTCCAAGACGCTTCAGAGAAACAGAACATTAAACATTTAAGCATGTTGCATAAATACCATTGCATCAAGATAACAAAAGTGTACCAGAAGGAAAAGATGGACGAAGTGCTGCTTTATATCAGTATCCAACCCCACTTTAAAAGGAGGGGTGGACTTCAATCTCCCAGAATTCCCCTGGCTGGAGAATTCTGGGAGCGTCTTAAAATGGCCAAAGTTGAGAAACACTGGTTTTATATGTTTTAATAATTCATTATTAAATCTAAACATATAAACCAGTGTTTCTCAACTCTGAATTAAAGGACTGAGCAGCTTCTGTATTAGCATTTAATAGATCTGCTTTTATTTTATTTTTTACAAATGCTACACTGTGTTCGTTATTCTATTTCTATTACCCTGGCTTTTTTTTCTCCTTAGCACCGCTTATGTTTTTGATGCTACTTTTATCCTATCAATTGGATGTTGTTACATTTAACAATAAATGTGTAAAGAGAATCCATACAGGGAAACCCGTATAGGATTGCATTCCTGTAACGAGCGTAGAATCGAAAGCATGCATGCAAAGATATTTATGGAAATCCAGCGGAGGAACACCCCTCAAGTTCCCTTTTGCATTTTACACACACACAAAAACACGTACACAGCCACGGACTTTACAATACCCTAGGCTCCCAAAACTTAAGATTCAAATGGATTCATTTAGCTGACCGCTAATTCTACAATAGATCTCCACCCTAAAAGTGAAGTTGGATCTACTGGTCCAATCTATTCTGTCTTGGAAGTAAAATAAGGACGGTTAACTAGCTTTGCAGTGCCAGCCTGAAGCGATAACCAGTCGCTTCTGTTATGCTAATCGGGCACATTCATTACACAGGTAAGTCCTCAACTTTACAACAGCTCGTTTAATGACCATCCAAAGTTACAGCGGCACTGAAAAAAATGTTACGGCCGTTGTAGCATCCCCGTGGTCACGTGACCAAACTTGGCAGCTGGCTCGTACTGATGACCTCTGCTGTGTCCCTTTTGCGACCTTCAGACAAGCAAAGTCAACAGGGAAGCTAGGTCCACTTAACGACCAGGTTACTGACTTATCAGCTGCGGTGATTCTCTTAGCAACGGTGGCGAGCGAGGTCATAAAATCGGTCAAAACCGACTTAACAAATGTCTCACTTAACAACGGAAAACAGAAAAAAAATTACAGGACAACCTGTAATTCTTGGTGAATTTAAATGCAGACTCCGCCTCTACATGTTTTTTGGGGGGAGGGGGGTCTAGAGGCGAAGAGAAGAAAGAAGAGAATATTTTGCAGGGGCTAAAGGGGGCTCATTTCTCCTTTACCGAAGAGGCGAGGCCAAGGAACCAGTTTGGGCTCCCTTGAGGCTATCCATCCGGTGGAAAGTCCTCGCCACGGGTACACCTGCGCCACCCCCTACCTGGTGAACGGATGCAAATGTTAAGTCCGCCGTTCGTTCCCACCCAATTCCAAGACGGGGTTTATTTATACCCCAGGGTGGTGGTTAGATAGATAGATAGATAGATAGATAGATAGATAGATAGATAGATAGATAGATAGATAGATAGATAGACAGACAGACAGACAGACAGACAGACAGACAGACAGACAGATGTGGGAGGGAAGAGAGAGAGAGAGAGAGAGAGAGAGAGAGAGAGAGAGAGAGAGAGAGAGAGAGAGAGAGAGAGAATATATATATATATATATAGAGAGAGAGAGAGAGAGAGATAGAATTAGAGAGAGAGAGAGAGAGAGAGAGAGAGACAGACAGACAGACAGACAGACAGATGTGGGAGAGATAAGAGAGAGAGAGAGACAGACAGACAGACACATACAGACAGACAGACAGATATGGGAGAGATGAGAGAGAGAGAGAGAGAGAGAGAGAGAGAGAGAGAGAGAGAGAGAGAGAGAGAGAGAGATAATAGAGAGAGAGAGAGAGAGAATTAGATATAGATAGATAGATAGATAGATAGATAGATAGATAGATAGATAGATAGATAGATAGATAGACAGACAGAGCAGAGAGACAGAGGAGAGAGAGAGAGAGAGAGAGAGAGAGAGAGAGAGAGAGAGAGAGAGAGAGAGAGAGAGAGAGAGAGAGAGAATAGATAGATAGATAGATAGATAGATAGATAGATAGATAGATAGATAGATAGATAGATAGATAGATAGATAGATAAATCCCTCGTTTATGCTGATCTCAGAAAGTTCCCGTGTCTGCCTGGCATTTAGGACGCTTGGCGCCCTGTTGACCTTGCTGCCACTCTTGCCCGCCTGGCATGACGAAGTGGGCTATGTCTAGATCGAGCTTCTTGATTCTACGAAACCGTGGGGTTTGTTGGAAGGCTCTGCCCTAGCGTGGGAAAGTTAGCTATTTTCTCCCCAGTGGAGGTTCAAGACAGACAGACGAGAGAGAGAGAGAGAGAGAGAGAGAGAGAGAGAGAGAGAGAGAGAGAGAGAGAGAGAGAGAGAGAGAGAGAGAGAGAGAAAGGAGCAAAGTAAATGGGGTTGCAGGAAAGAGAAGGGCAGAAACCTGGGTGCCAGGGGAAGAGAGAGCGCAAAGGCTCGCCCAGAAAGATGCCCTCGGGGCCCCGGCACAGCCAAGGGGGCTCTAGGGCGCCGTCCACTTACCCCACGGCTTGGACACCCCCCCTCCCCCGTCTTTCTGGGGAGGCTAGCCGGCGAGGCAGAGCTGCATGATGTGGGTTCGAATCCGAGCCCCCTCCTTCCTCGCCTCTGGGGGTGTTGCAGAGGGCCTGCCTGGTTAAGTCTCCTTTCTTGTGCCGCTCAGAGGTGCCTCCATGGCCCCAGGACAGGGCAGGATCTGGGCCTCCTCCTCCTCCTCCTCCTCCCTGGTCGGTGGAGCTGCTCCAGTGGGCCCTCCTCGCCCGCTGGAGGGGAGGGGAGCCAGGACAGAGCCCTCCTCCCCTGCCCACCCCCCACCCCCCCCCTGCGCTCCGTCACTCACTGGCAGCCTGGCCATGGGTTGCCGGAGCATCCAATGGTAGCCAGGCCTCTCCCACTGGCCCCAGAAGCCCTTCGGCCAGCTGAGCCAGCGAGGAGGAGGAGGAGGAGGAGGAGGAGGAGGAGGAGGGCTGCGGCAGAGACCCAGACGAGTGTCAGCCTCACGTCACCAGCAGAGGATGGGAGGAGAAGAAGCGTCTGCGTGCCTGAGTTTCTCTTCCTTTCCTCCTTCCTCCGTTCTCTTCCTTTCGCTCTGCCTTCCTGCCTTTTTCCCATCCCTTCCTTCCCCTTCCTGTCTCCCCTCCTTCCTCTTCCTTTCCTGTCTTTTCCCGTCTTTCTTTTTCCTCTCGCCCTTCCTTCCTTTCACTCTTCCTCTTTCCCTTCCCCCTTCTGTCTCTTTCTTTCCCCTTTCCCCTTTTTTTATTTCCTCTCTTTCTTCCTTCATCCCCCCTTCTTTTTTCTCTTTCCCTCTCTTCCTTGTTGCTTGCCTTTCTTCCCCTCCATCCTTCCTTGATCTCCTTTTTTCCTTTGTTCCCTTCACGGCTTCTTCTTGTCCTTTCTCTTCCTCCATCCTTCGTTCTTCTCTCTCTCTCCCTTCTTTCCTCTTTCTTCCATCTTTTCCTTTCTTTCTCAATCTTTCTTCTTTCTCTGACCCTTCCTTCCTCTTTCTTTCATTCCCCTCACCCTTCCTCTCTTTCCTTCCCCTTTCTCCTTCCTTCCCCTTTTTCCTTTCCTCTCTCTTTCTTCCTCGTCCTCCCTTCCTCCTCCCTTCTTTTTTCTCTTTCCTTTTACTTTCCTTTCTTCCCCTTCATCCTTCCTTGATCTCTCCTTCCCTTCATTCCTTCACTCCGCCTTTTCCCTCACCCTTCCTTTCTTTCTCGCTTCCTCTATTTCTTCCCATTTCCTTCCTTCCTTTCTCCTTCTTTCTTTCACTCACCCTTCCTTCCTCTTTCTCTCTTCCTTATTTTTCTTTCCCTTCACCCTTCCTCCCTCTCTCCCTGCTGTCTCTTTCCTTCCACTTTCTTCTTTCCCTGCCTTCCTTTCATCCTTCCTTTCCTTCTATCTCTTTCTTCATCTTCCTTTTCTCTCTCCCTCTCCCTCCCTCCCTTTCCCCTTTCTCTCTCCCTCTCCCTCCCTCCCCCTCTCTCTCCCTCTCTCCCTGTCCCTCTCTCTCTCTCCCTCTCTCCCTGTCCCTCTCTCTCCCTCCCTCCCTCTCTCCCTGTCCCTCCCTCTCTCCCTCCGTTTCTCTCTCCCTCTCTCTCCCTGTCCCTCTCTCCCTCCCTCCCTCTTTCCCTGTCCCTCTCTCTCCCTCCCTCCCCCTCTGTCTCTCTGTCTCCCTCTCTCCCTCTCTCCCTGTCCCTCTCTCTCTCCCTCCCTTTCTCTCTCCCTCTCTCTCCCTGTCCCTCTCTCTCCCTCCCTCCCTCTCTCACTGTCCCTCTCCCTCCCTCCCTCTCTCCCTGTCCCTCTCTCTCCCTCCCTCCCCCTCTGTCTCTCTGTCTCCCTCTCTCCCTCCCTCCCTCTCTTCCTGTCCCTCTCTCCCCCTCCCTCTCTCCCTGTCCCCCTCTCTCCCTCCCTCCCCCTCTGTCTCTCTGTCTCCCTCTCTCCCTCCCTCCCTCTCTTCCTGTCCCTCTCTCTCCCTCCCTCTCTCCCTGTCCCCCTCTCTCCCTCCCTCCCCCTCTGTCTCTCTGTCTCCCTCTCTCCCTCCCTCCCTCTCTCTCTCCCCCTCCCTCTCCCTCCCTCCCTCTCTCTCCCTGTCCCTCTCTCTCCCTACCTCCCCCCCCCTCTCTCCCTTCCAACTTTGGTCTCCAGAACTGGTTAGAAGCGTGGAGTAACTCTTACAGCTGCTGCTCGTAATAATAGTAACCTGATGTGGCTCTGACTCAGTTTCCTTCAATGTCTTGGCTTGGAAGCTCGGAATTGCCCTAAGTAAGGGTCCACAGACCCCCAATCGGGAATTCATTACAGGCAGGTAAAGCGAAATACATCAAGATTCAGGGTAAATACGGTGCTACCTGCAACCCGTGTTAAAAGAAACCAAGGTTGCACTTGAATTACACGGAAGTCACCAAGCAGGATTTGGGCCATGAAATAAGACTTTTCTTTCCTTCCTTCCTTCCTTCTCTTTTTCCTCCCTCCCTTTCTCTCTGTGCCTCTCTTTTCCTTCCTTCCTCTTTCCCCCATCATCTTCCTTCCTTCCTTCCTTCCTCCTTTCCTTATTTTTCCTTCTTCCTTTTTTCCTTCCTTCTTTATCCTCCCTTCTTTCGTTCCTCTTTTCCTTCCTTCCTTCCTTCCCTCTTTTACCTCATATATCTTCCTTCCTTCCTCCCTCTTCCTTATTTATTTTCCTTTTTTCCTTCCTTCCTCCTTTTTCCTCCCTCCCTCCCTTTCTTTCTGTTCCTCATTTCTTTCCTTCCTTCCTTCCCTTCTTTTCCCATATATCTTCCCTCCTTCTTTTCCCTCATATCATCTTCCTTCCTTCCTTCCCTTCCTTTCCCTTCCCTCTCTCCTTCTTTTCCCTCATATCTTCCTTCCTTCCTTCCTTCCTTCCTTCCTTCCTTCCTTCCTTCCTTCCTTCCTTCCTTCCTTCCTTCCTTCCTTCCCTTCCTTCTCAAGAAAATCCTACTGACTACCCAAGGCTTACTTCTGAACAAAGTCCTATCAAAACAAACTTCTTTCCTGGCCGAGAGAAAGACTTTTCGCTCTTCGCAATTCGGCTAGCCACGGCTGACCCCTTTTCCAGCCTTCCTCCACGTGGACCGCCACCGCACGCCAGGAAGGAAGTCTTAGCGTTTATCGGCGAGATAAAGCGCCCAGCTGTAAGTGACATAATAGTTTCGAGATATTCTTCCTGTCTGGAATTCAGGAGCACAAAACAGCTGCTGCTTTAGGCGAGATGACTAACCACCTTGAACCCTTAGGAGTCTGGGAAGATAACTCTCACGGAGATTTCGCTCCTACTTTTATTTCATTTGCTTCCTAAATTTCTATTTCGCCCATCTCACCCCCTAAGGGCGGTTCTGGGCGGTTTGCAACCGCACAATCAAACAATATAAGCGCCCGAATACAGGTAGTTCTCGACTTAAGACCACAACCGACCCGAGAATTTCCGTTGCTATGCAAGACACTTGTTGAATTTGACGGGTTCACGCAGGAAAAGCTGGCTCATTGGTGCCACCTACTGCTCACGTGGAGTCTTGCAACCCTGGTCCACTAAAGAAAGTTTATTTGTATTGCTATTCTTCTTCACCTTAGGTAAAGGTTCCCCCGCACATGCGCGCTAGTCGTTTCCGACTCTAGGGGCCGGTGCTCATCTCCATTTCAAAGCCGAAGAGCCGGCGCTTGTCCGAGGACGTCTCCGTGGTCACGTGGCCGGCATGACTAGAGGCCAAAGGCGCACGGAACGCTGTTACCTTCCCACCGGAGCGGTCCCTATTTTTCTACTTGCATTTTTACGTGCTTTCGAACTGCTAGGTTGGCAGAAGCTGGGACGAGTAACAGGCGCTCACTCTGTTACGCGGCACTCGGGATTCGACCCGCCAAACTGCCGACCTTCTGATCGACAAGCTCGGCATCCTAACCCACTGAGCCACCGCGTCCCTCATTTTTCACCTTAGATCCCTGCTTATTTTTAATGTGATATCACGTATTTTAAACTACAGCTAGTCCTCATGAGCACAATTAGCCCCAAAGTCTTGTTGCTAAGTGAGACACTCGTTAAGTGAGTTTTGCCCCATTTTAAGCCACTTTTTTCAGTGCCGTTGAGACTTCAAATGGTCAGTAAATGAAACACAGATATAGCTAACCCTTACCGTGTTTTCCCTCAAAATAAGGCTGGGTGTTGCATTAATTTTTGCTCCAAAAGACACATTACGGCTTGTTTTTCGGTTAGGTCTTATTTTCAGGGAAATACAGTATTAAACGCGTCCGTCTGCCTGAGGATCTTAACTAGGGCTTATTTTTGGAGTAGGTCTTATCTCACGAGCATCCTGAAGAAAAAATCAAGCTAGGCCTTATTTTCCAGTTGGGTTTCATTTTGGGGGAGTCACGGTAGTAGTTAAAACGTTTCCAATAATTTCTCAAAAGTCTTTTGACTTTTATAAAAAAAAGCCAACCCAGGGTTAAAACGGGTCTAAAAATAGGTTAAAGTGGGTTAAAAGTAGGTTAAAGCGCAAGGTTAAAAGGGGTTAAAGAGTTAAAATAAGAATAGAATAGAATAAAATAAAATGAAATGACTTGGGGAGGAGCTCTTTCACAGCCTTTGCCCCCCGTTCACCGTCTTGTAAAACTTATTATTAATCGGTAGTACTTAAAGTGAGTTCTTAAAAGGTAAAGTAAAGGTAAAGGTTCCCCCGCACATGCGTGCTACTCATCTCCAACTCTAGGGGACGGTGCTCATCTCCATTTCAAAGCCGAAGAGCCAGCGCTTGTCCGAGGACGTCTCCGTGGTCATATGGCCGGCATGACTAGACGCCAAAGGCGCACGGAACGCTGTGACCTTCCCACCATAGTGGTCCCTATTTTTCTACTTGCATTTTTACGTGCTTTTGAACTGCTAGGTTGGCAGAAGCTGGGACGAGTAACAGGCGCTCACTCTGCTACGCGGCACTCGGGATTCGACCTGCCAAACTGCTGATCTTCTGATCGTGACTTGGGGAGGAGCTCTTTCGCAGCCTTTGCCCCCGTTCACCGTCTTGTAAAACTTATTATTAATCGGTAGTACTTAAAGTGAGTTCTTAACCCACCCTCAATTCTAGCTACCCCACTAAGCTTTTCTGACACTTCAAAACTACTTTTTTCCCCACCCGTCCCTCTGACTATTACCAGCTACTGTGATAAGATTATCTACAAATATCACCACACTGCAACCTGAGCACCATCTATAGAAAAGGGCTGTGATGTTTGTTAACTTTAAAAAAAAACCAACAACTCTAGTCATCGTTATCTCTTAGAGAAAAGATCAGAAGAGATTCCAGGAAATTTTCTGAGACACCAGTTGGTTAATCCTAATCGAGCAGTGGATTAGAGTTAGGGGTCCTCTCGCTCCTCCCCGGGCTTGGTCGGTGTGTGATGGATTATGTGTTCCCGAAGGAAGAAAAGAAGGGGCTTTGAAGGCTTTTTATAAGATGAAATGAGAGGAAAGGATCACACAAGGACTGGCAGGTTAATCTGATGTGTCCGCGAAAAAATAAAATAAAATAAAATAAAATCAGAGCTTCCATCTTTCAACATTCAAATCTTTTAATGGGCTTAAGGACTTAAACCAGATCGGTTTAGGTTTAACTGCCACCAATTCCTGAATGTTTCGGGGTGGAAAAGGAAAGATACAAGCTTGAAAACACACTCTCAAAACTTTCCAAAGCTTCAACAAACTATGAAATATGAATTTGCTAGATTAATAGGAGAATTAATCCTACTTTCCTTTGGGGAGTGAACCGTTTTATGAATCCTCTCCCCATTTCCTGGACACCCCTGTGGTCTTTTAAAGCTATTGTGGATTGTATAAACCATCATGCCAGGTTTATACCCCACCCTGGATATATAGACAAGGGGTGACCTAGGACACTTAGCAGAAAAGCTCCATTGAGGTACACGTTACACTAGTAGAATTTTTAATCTCTTGGCTGTTTTTAAAGACAACACAGAAGCCCGATATATACTGCTCAAAAAAATAAAGGGAACACTTAAACAACACAATGTACTGTATTTAATAGTAGGATGTCTTATCTTGTGTTCGCTTTATTTTTTTGAGCAGTATATATATATATACATTTTCTTATCTCGGTGGCTTCTGCTGACTTGGACAATCTAATCTTTCAACTTTTCAACTTGGCCTCTGAAAAACTTGTTTGTTTTTCAATAGGGCACCCTTTTTAATATATATGTATATATATATATTGTGTGTGTGTGTGTGTGTGTCTTGAGTGTTTTGAGCACCTTGTCGACCCAAATATGGGCGAAATTTTTTGCCTGTATCAACCCAAACTAGGGCCATCCACAGACAATTGTTTGCATTAAATAAATTTAATTTAAATTTAATATTTGTCAGCAATCTAATTTACATATAAAAAGGTTCCCCCGCACACATGTGCTAGTTGTTTCTGACTCTAGGGGCCGGTGCTCATCTCTGTTTCAAAGCCGAAGAGCCAGCACTTGTCCGAGGACGTCTCCGTGGTCATGTGGCTGGCATGACTAGACGCCAAAGGCGCACGGAATGCTGTTACCTTCCCACCATAGTGGTCCCTATTTTTCTACTTGCATTTTTACATGCTTTCGAACTGCTAGGTTGGCAGAAGCTGGGACGAGTAACAGGTACTCACTCTGCTACGCAGCACTCGGGATTCGACCTGCCAAACTGCCGACATTATAATAATATAATATAATATAATATAATATAATATAATATAATATAATATAATATAATAATAATATAATATAATATAATATAATATAATATAATATAATAATATAATATAATTTAATTTAATATAATATAATATAATATAATATAATATAATATAATATATAATATAATATAATATAATTTAATATAATATAATATAATATAATATAATATAATTAATATAATAATATTACATTACATTACATTACATTATATATGCATCACAGCCCAAAGCACGACTTTGGCGTTAAATTTAGCCCTGGGTGCAATCAGTTGTCAAGCGCACAAAGACACACCAAAGGCAAAGCCATCCCAATTAATCATCATCATCATCATCAAATTTTAAGTACATTTGCGTGTCAGTCCTGATCTGGAATAAGGTACAAAATTCAGCCTGCTGGCTTTGCATGTCCATTCCAGTCCCCCAGGGCTTTTTTTCTCACAGAACGCTCAGAACGGAGTTCCGGCACCTTTTTTAGATGGAACCTTGTAGGGTAGGCAAGGCGGGTTGTATGACATGTGTGAGTTCCGGCACCTTTTTCTTTTACAAAAAAAGCACTGCTTAAAACCGAGAGGTTTAAAAAGGCGAGGCAGCAGCTGGTAAAACAGACCTCGGAGGTCCATTAAAAATTGCTGGCTGAAGTAGCCAGTCTGGGCTATTGTCTAACTAAAGGTTATAGTGACATGAAAATGATCAATATCAGATTTCATTGTGAATTCTTATTTTGTCTCTGAAGAGCTGGGACGCCATTTTCCAAACCTGCCCATCTGTGCATTCTCCCACCCCAGGTAGGATACAACCTGGGTTTAGTTTTTGTAAATCAGTTCTTTCTTTTGTTTGAAAGCCTGCTTTGCAGCTAGTCCTCCATTTACGACATTTCGTTTAGTGATCGTTCAAAGTTACAACGGCACTGAAGGTTGCAGCCTCTCCGTGGTCCCGTACTCAGAATTCAAACACTTGGCAACTGACTTGTACTTAATGACAGTTGCCCTGTCCTGTGGGTCATAGGAATCCCCTTTTGCAACTTTCCTGCCATGCAAAGTCAGTGGGGGAGCCAGATTCACTTAATAACCGTGTTACTAATTTAACACCTGCAGGGATTCACTTTAAAAATGTGGCAAAAAAATGTCACAAAGTAGGGCAAAATTCATTTAATTACTGTCTCCCTTAGCAACAAAAAATTGGGGGCTCATAAGTGGACGACTACCTGTATTTTCGGCAAGCTGTTTATTTGTTATTAACGAGGAGGGGGTAGAGGGGTAAATGAGAAAACAGGGCTGAGGACCTCATTGTGCAAATGTCTCATCTGCTGAGGTCGCATTCCCAGAACCTGGGGACACCCCCACCCCCCCGAATAGGTGAGGTCATTGCTTACCTGTTGCCACCCCACCTCTTCAACAAATGCTGCAGACGTGACAGTACGTTAAAATATGGCAGTGGCTTCCTTTTTCTGAAAAGGTGCAAGCAGCGCAGAGGCATCGCAGAGTTTGTAGGCAGAAGGTCAAGAAAAATGGAGCCTCTCTGCCTTTTAGGTCTAAAAACATTTTGTTTTTGTGCTAAAGTCCTAGGGTAGCTTCCGACCTCAGAGCAGAGCCAGTTCCCTGCAAGGCAGCGTCCGACATTCAGGTTTCATATGACTAAAAGAACACGCCAAGAGCAGGGTTTGAGACACTTACTTCTGAATTAGAGGGGAAAATCTCCGCCTAGGCTCGTGTTACTTTTTTTTCTGCCTGGCTATTCATAGGAAGAGGAAGGGGGGGGGGGGGGAATAATAATAATAATAATCAGAGATCAGCTTATAAGAAGAACTAGTTTTAAGAGGGGCAGGAAAGAAATCTCGAGAAAGCAAGCTAAATTAAATTGCACTCATCCTGGACTTTGCTTCGATTGACGACTTCAAATCAAACATGTTTAAAAAAAAGAAAGAAAGAAAAAGATTAATAAACCTGTTTGTTGAACTCTCGGCTTCCTCAAGAAATCGGATTGCCCTTTTGAGCAGTCACAGCAGCTGTTGCCGTCCCGGGTCTGTTGGCGATTGCCTTTCTGCTCATCCGAAATCCAGGCAAGGCCGGCAAAAACTGGGCAGATCTATGGAAGAAACAGCACAGGTGACTTCCCTTCCATGTTACCTTCACCTGCCGGGAGGAACCTGTCTCTGACTCAGCTGCCCCAGGGCCAAGATCCACCCTTTGCAAAGCCGGGACTCTTATTTCATGTCAGCTTTTCGCTCTGCCGTCACCGGGACCCCTTCGTGCAGGGGGAAAAAAAACCCGGCTCACTATTGCCGTCTAGTGCTCACTTGGAGTCTTGCAGTCTAGATCTGGTTTTTTTTTTAAAAAAAAGTTGATCGGCGTTGCCGTTAATTTTTAATCTTACACACCCTTTTGTGCTTTGAACGCTGTCAGCCGCAGGCAGTCCTTGACTTACGGCCACGATCGAGCCCAGAGACATTGAGTTTTGCCCCATTGTACAAGCTTGTCTTACCGCAGTCGTTTGGTTACTCACAGGATTGTTAAGTAGGCTTGTCAGCACGTCAATCAATCAATCAGAATAGAGCTGGAAAGGGACCTTGGAGGTCATGTAGTCCGACCCCCTGCTCAGGCAGGAAACCCTATACTGGCTGTCCAGTCTCTTCTTAAAAATCTCCAGTGATGAAGCATCCACAACTCCTGGTGGCAAGCTGTTCCACTGGTCCTCACCGTTAGGAAGTTTCTCCTTAGTTCCAGGTTGCTTCTCTCCTTGATTAGTTTCCATCCGTTGTTTCTTGTCCTGCTTTCAGGTGCTTTGGAGAATAGCTTGACTCTCTCTTCTTTGGGGCAGCCCCTGAGATACTGGAAGGCTGCTACCATGTCTCCCCTAATCTCTGGATTAGCCAAACCCAATTCCTGCAGTCGTTCTTCATATATTTTTATCTCCAGGACCTTAATCATCTTAGTTGGCTTTTCTTTGCACTTTTTCCAAAATCTGAACATCTTTTTTTTGCAATGGTGACCAAAACCCAGGGGTGGCCTTACTAAGGCTTTATAAAGCGGTGCTAATACTTCTCGTGATTTGGGTTCTCTGCCTCTTGTTTTATACAACCAAGGATTGTGTTAGCTTTTATTGGCTGCTGCCGCACATGGCTGGCTCATGTTTTAAGTGATCATTTTTTTTATTTATTTTTTTTTAATTTTAATTCCATTTATATCCCGCCCTTCTCCGAAGACTCATGAACCCGGGACACTGCAACCATCATGAATATGTGTCAGTTGCCAAGTGTCCGAATTTTAATCAAATGACCGGGGGATACTGCAATGGTCAGAAGTCTGAAAACGGTCGTAAGTCACTTTTTCCGGTGCTGTTATGACTTTTGAGCGGTCACTAAACGAACAGTTGTAAGTCAAAGATTACCTGTACATGGCATTTTGGGAGTAGCATAGAATAGAGCTGGAAGGGACCTCGGAGGTCTTCTAGTCCAGCCCCCTGCTCAAGCAGGAGAACCTATACCAGGGGTCGGCAACCTAAAAAAGTAAAAGAGCCACCGGGAACCGGTTCCATCACAAATTAAAAAAACTGGGAGCCGCGTGTGTGTGTCCATGCACGCGCACGCGCAAAAAACATTTTGCGCATGCGCGGACACACGCGGTCGCCATTTTTTTAAAAAAGTCAGATGGAACCGGTTCCCGGTTGCCAGACGGGCCGCGGCAGCTTCATCAAAGAACGACGCCGCGGCCCGTTCGCGCGGAGGTACGCGCGCACCTCTCCAAAGGTTTGGGGAGGTGCGCTCGCAGCTCCGCCCATTCGGGGAGGTGCGCGCGCACCTCTCGGAACGGGCCGCGGCGTCGCTCTTTCAGGAAGCTGCCGTGGCCCTTGCAGACGGGCCGCGGCAGCTTCCTCAAAGAACGACGCCGCGGCCCGTTCGCGCGGAGGTATGCGCGCACCTCTCCAAAGGTTTGGGGAGGTGCGCGCGCAGCTCCGCCCATTCGGGGAGGTGCGCGCGCACCTCTCGGAACGGGCCGCGGCGTCGCTCTTTCAGGAAGCTGCCGTGGCCCTTGCAGACGGGCCGCGGCAGCTTCCTTAAAGAACGACGCCGTGGCCCGTTCGCGCAGAGGTACGCGCGCACCTCTCCAAAGGTTTGGGGAGGTGCGCGCGCAGCTCCGCCCATTCGGGGAGGTGCGCACGCACCTCTCGGAACGGGCGGTGCCACTCTCCATTTGGAGAGGTGCGCGCGCACCATCGCCCGTTTGAAGAGGTGCGCGCGCACCGGGCGGCTGGGAGCCGCAGGAGACGGCTCAAAGAGCCGCATGCGGCTCCGGAGCCGCGGGTTGCCGACCCGTGACCTATACCATCTCAGACAGGTGATTGTACAGTCTCTTCTTTAAAAACTCCAGTGATGGAGCGCCCACGATTTCTGGTGGCAAGCTGTTCCACTGGTTGATTGTCCTCACTGTCACTCTCCTTGATGAGTTTCCCTCCGTTGCTTCTTGTCCTGCCTTGAGGTGCTTTGGAGAATAGCTTGACTCCCTCTTCTTTGGGGCAGCCCCTGAGATACTGGAAGACTGCTATCCCCTATTTCTTCTTTTCTTTAGACTAGCCAAACCCAAGTCCCGCAGCCATTCTTTGTACTCTCTCAAGTTTAACTTTAATAGGAGTGGGGGGCTCTTGAGTTGAAACCCACACCTCTTAAGAGCTCAACTTGCAAAGGTTGAGAAGAACTATAGCAAAAGAATGGAAACCTGACATGTAAAGGGTATAAAAGTAAAATGTGACATACTCTCATCTGCTTAGAGGTGGGGATGTTTAGAGTCAGAGTGAAGAGCAGACAGAGGAATTCGGAAATAGGAGAAGTTGCCAAAAATAATTCTGCTCTCATCCAACACAGCCTTAATTAGTTAAATCTGACTTGGTTCCCGAGATCTCCACAAAGCAGAAAGTTGAAGTCTGAGGCGGTCCAGAAAACGATCCACTTTTTCTAACCAACACTGCAGACTCAGGATGAGGGACGGTTAAGTTTTAACGCCAAAGAGAGCCTGCGTTTCAGGCTGTCTTGTTTCTAAATTTAAGTCGTTCTCCTAAATGAAAGTTGAGGAGCTGGTGACGTAATGATTTTCTTCTGAATCAAGGACTTCCTCCAGACTTCCTCAATTGGAAATACAGCCGTGATCTTGTAATGCCAAGCTCTGAAGAAGTACGGGGAAGTCTTCTCTTGCCAAAATAAGTGTCAACGCTGCCAACATCGGATGTTTTTGCATTGACAATAGTTGGAAATGTAGCCACCTTTTCCCTTTTAGAGTTAGATGATGCTGGGAGGGGGGGGGAAATGTGAATGAGAGTCTAGCTAGACATAACAACACTAAACTTAGCATGAGAATCAAGGTTACTGAGCCCAGAGCTGATAAAGAATTGGTGAGCTGGAGAGCTGGAGAGGAAGCCCGCGCTTCAAGCTGATTGGGGAATGTGATTTATGACCATTAATTGGAGGAGGGAATTGTGCTTTGATACTATGTGCCCAGAGGAGGGGAATTCAGCTTTTGACTTCGTAAGTGCCGATATTCTGCTACTCGAATAAAAGATCCTTTAAGGTAAATAAAGTTTACCTCGAAGTTCTTTTGAAGAGTTTCATCTGTGGGAACCACGGCAATACGTTTTAAAGACTTTTCGAGGATTTGATGTTTTGCTTTTTTCTTAGAGGGCATTCCCGAAAGAAATTTGGTTGCAAGTATCTCAACCCGCCCTCCCCTGCTGGTTGGTGCATGATGGGAGTTGCAGTCCAACCAACTTGGGGATTATTAAGGGTGGGATAGACAGCCTCTGGAGAGAGCCAGACTCAGAGCCAGCCACGTGGCTGGAATTCACATAAACGAGAGCAAAAACGTTGACCGTTTTGCACGAACCGTGTGCAATCTGGAAATCCCCCTGGAATGAATTTTAGGGATTTCTGCAGAAAGGCAAAGACATCTGAGGTCTGCCACAAAAAGCCAGGGGTGCAAAACATCTGTTCTTGCACAATGCTTATCATTTCCGCCCTGAAAAAAGGGATTTTAGTTTTTTTTTTAAAAAAGTTAGATCAACTAAGCACATGTCTCAGTTTCTGTCAGCCCCAAATGACGAAAGTTTTCCGGTAATGTTTCAGGATCTTTCATAAAAATGTGTCATGCTATTAATAATATCTTTTTTTTTTTTGGCGGCGGGGGGGGGGGGGGGAGGAAAGAGTCAAATCTGGTTTCACTTACAGGAAGACAAAGGGCCAGAGCGCCCCCTGCTGGTGACTGGGAAGTGGTGCAGGAAGGTTCCCCTGACCTAGAGGGGGGAAAATTGCACTTCTTAGTATGCAGGTATTGCATTATGAAATAAAAAGCTACATGTCTCACTGGACTATCAAAACAAGGGTAAGGAACATTCAGTGCCAGTTTTGCAATTATTTCCACCCTTGGTAAATGTAATAAAAAGAACAACTAAATTGAGAAAATTAAAAATTCAATTAAAACTCAAACACTTTCCTTCCACCTTTCCCAGTGTTAAAAAATACTGCAGAGAGCCATGTCTTCACCTGTGTTGTCAAACGTGGCTACTTTTTGAGATGCATGAACTTCAAGTCCCAGAGTTCCCACTTAGCCAGCTTTAAAACATGGACTTCAACTCCCAGGATTCCCAGCTTAGCCAGCTTTAAAACATGGACTTCAACTCCCAGGATTCTTCACCAATGCTGAGTTTGATGATCCTGCTAGCACACATCCTGTTCTGAACCACATTAAAGGTAATCCTCAAATTGCAACCAAAATTCAGCCCAAAATTTCTGTCGCTAAGTGAGACATTTGTTAAGTGACAAATCCTGGGGACACTGCGACCGTCATAAAGACGAGTCAGTCGCCAAGTGTCTGAATTCTGAGCACGTGACCAAAGGGATGCTGCGACGGTTGTCAAGTGAGAAAAATGGTTTTTCAGTGCCGTTGTTAACTTTGAGCGGTCATTAAATGAAGCGTTCACTATTGTTAAGTCAAGGACTAGCTGTATTCCCCAAGAGTTGTGTTTCCGTTGTGCATCTAAGTATCTGACTCTACTTTGTAAATCTAAACCGCAAGGACCGGCAGTCCTCGACTTACAATGATTCGTTTAGTGACCATTCAAAGTTACAAAAGCACTGGGAAAAAAAGATGAGTTATGACCGTTTTTCACACTTACGTCCGCTGCAGCGTCCCCACGGTCACATGATTAAAATGTGGCAACTGACTCACATTTATGACGGTTGCAACGTCCCCGGGGTGTGTGTGTGTGTCCCATGATCCCCTTTTACGACCTTCCGACCAGCAAACTCAATGGAGGAAGCCAAATTCACTTAACAACCGTGTGACTAACTTAACAGCCGCAGTGATTCACTTAACAACGGTGGCAAGAAAGGTCGTAAAACAGGGCAAAAGTCATTTGACAAATGTTTTATGTTGCAACAGAAATTTCGGGCCGTTAAATCAAGGGCTTACCTGCATTGTTGTGTTGGACTGACCAATTAAGGCAGGAGTCCCCAACCGTGGCCACTTTAAGACCTCTGGACTTCAACTCCCAGAGGAATTCTGGGAGTTGAAGTCCAGAGGTCTTAAAGTGGCCACGGTTGGGGACCCTGAACTAAGGGACTAGTAGTTACAAGTTTAACATGTCCTTTCCCCAAAATACAAAACCTCTGCTTGGAATTGTGCAGAATTTTTAACTAATTTGTTTAATTTTCCTATTTCTAAACCTTAGAGCAGGGCGGAGAAATCTATAAAATCAAACCAGACCTGATCTAGCCATTACGTAATACAAGTTTTCCCCACGAAAAGCCGAACTCCACTTCAGGCCTGGGGCAAAAAGGCTCAAGACACACCCAAGAGGCGTCTTAAGCAATTAAGACAAGTCCAGACAGCTTCTGCGCAACACACAACGCCTCATTATTTTTGAACCCAGGCGAAGGAGCACCCAAAGGGGTTTTGTGACTGAGCCGAATCGCTGATTTGCACATTTCAGCAAGAAGCACCGTCTTCTCTTCCCAGCATCCCTCCTGCAACTGGTTTGGACTGGGTTTTTTTTTTGCGGATACTCACTTAGCTCCTCTCTGTGGGCCCACAGAGACCTCGAACTCAGGACCAGGAAGAGGACGGACATTTGTCCAGCTGGTTTGGAGATGTAGCTCCTGTGATGGAAGAAGAGGGGTAGTAAGATTGAAAGAGAAACTTTTCAAGGTGCCATTTAATATATATATATATATATATATTATTTTTTTATTTTTAATCCCATTTATATCCTGCCCTTCTCCGAAGACTCAGGGTGGCTTTCAATCTAAGAAGCACAAATCAATGTGCTTAGCAATAGCCTTCATTCTATGTATATGCCTGCTTATTAGGGCTTTCGACCCCCCCCCTCCAGCGGCATTATTACAAAGTCAGTTTATTGCCCCCAACAATCTGGGTCCTCATTTTACCTACCTTGGAAGGATGGAAGGCTGAGTCAACCTTGAGCCTGGTGGGACTCGAACCTGCACTAATTGCAGGTATATATATATATGTGTGTGTGTATGTGTGTGTGTATGTGTATGTGTATGTATATGTATATGTATATGTATATGTATATGTATATGTATATGTATATGTATATGTATATGCAGGGCTTTTTTTGTCATAGAACGCTCAGAACGGAGTTCCGGCACCTTTTTTGGATGGAACCTTGTAGGGTAGGCAAGGCGGGTTGTATGACATGTGTGAGTTCCAGCACCTTTTTCTTTTACAAAAAAAGCACTGTGTATATGTATATGTAATGTATATGTATATGTGTATATATATATATATATATGTGTGTGTGTGTGTGTGTGTATGTATATATATATGTGTGTGTGTGTGTGTATATATATATATATATATATATATATATATATATATATATATATATATATATGTTTTCTGAGGTTTTCGTGGGTGTTTGTATATAGATCTTTGGTCATTCGGGTTTTTTCCCACGTAGAATTGAAGGTGTAAGAGCAACGTTTCGACGAAATCTCATCCGTCATCCTCAGGCTGGTGGCTACAGCTTCGTTCTTCTGGGAGAAGTGTGTGTGTGTGTGTGTGTGTGTGTATAAAAAATAAAAAATAAAAAAGTGTGCGCTTTTTCTCTTAACGCTGGCACCTAAACAAGCATTCTGTGCCATCCAGAAGCTGGCTTCATTGCCCTAATAAAAACAACACCCTGTTTTGCCTTTGAAAATGCCCAGGTTTGCTTGATTGCCAAGCAAGCCAAGCTTTGCGAATGAAAGCAACGGAAGGCAAGAGACGTTTTGCAAATCAAAATAAAAATGTAAAACTAAACGGGGATTGTTTTCCTCCTCCCGGAGACATCCCGTCCTTCAGGGGGTGCTGTGCAGATGCGAGCGGGCCCTTTCAGACAAACTCTTAATCCCGAATCTCTTCTCCTTTTCCTGCCCGTACATGTGTTTCTGTTTTGTCCTGGCGGCGCCTATTTATATATTTTTAAGTCTATCTGGTGGGTGGGCTCTTGCCAAAGCCGTTTTCATTTCTTCTTCTTTTTTCTTTTCTCTCTTTTTTTTTGTCTTCCCCCCCCTCCCCTTCACAGGAAGTAGTGCAAAACATTAGAAAAAAAGATTTTTTAAAGCTTTAGGCTGGTGGCCGCCCCCACCTCTCCCGAAAAGCAGCTTTGGGGGTGGGTGGGTTGACTTTTGCATTTTGCAAACCCAGCATTGCAATTTGATCCACGCTGCAATTGGCAAGGAAGGTGAAAGTTGGGAGACGTTTTGGGGGGGGGGTTGTGTGTTTTTTTTTTTGTTTTGCAAGATTGAGGGGGGCAGAGAGAGAGAGAGACTAAGGAGGGGGGTGTGTGATATTTTTTTTTTAAAAAAAAGGGGAAGGAAGGCGGATCCACGTGGTTTAATCGGAGACAGACAGAGGTCCCATTGTTCAAAATCAATAAAAAAAAGGCAGACAGAGGAAACGGGGGGGGGGGTTTGAAGGGACGGTGCAAAGAGGAGGGGGGGGTGTCTCCTAATGCTCAACTTGCATTGAGGATTGTAATTTTTTTTTTTGCAAAGAAGCGTGTTTCTCCCACCCCCTCCCTCCCTCCCTCCCCAGAGCCCACCCCTCCAGGAGACCCTGCAAAGTTTGTTTTGCTTTTTTTTTTCCCCTTGGCTTTCTTTCATTTTTATTTTTATTTTTTTGCAAAAGCAGAGAAAAGAAAAAGGGCAGGTGCAAAAGACGATTTTTTCTCCTCTTTTTTTTTTCTTCCTTTTAAGCCAGGAAGGCGTCTTCTGGGGGGGGGGAAAGAGAACAGACGGAGGAGGAAGAGGAGGCGGTTAAATTGGAGAGACTCGGGGCAAAGGCCCAGCCCAAAAAAAAAAAAAAAGTCGAGAAGAAAGGAGGTGGGTTTGCAAAAGGAGGGAGGGGGGGAAAAAAAGAAAGAATGAAAAAAGCAGACGGGAGAGGAAGGATAAAGGGGCAGGGAGGGGGGGTGTCTGGTTTGGACCGGGGTGGGGGTCGGGAAGAATTGTTTGCATGGGTGGAAAAGTCCCCACCGAGAGAGGTGGGGGGGGAGAAAAAAAAAGGAAGGGTGGGTGGTCGCGATTTTGTGCAAAAATTTACCTGCAATTCTGCTTGTTTGCAAAAAAAAAAAAGAGGCCTCGTTTGGGGAGGTTGAGGAACAACGACGGGGGTGGGGGGTAGGGAGGAAGAAACAAGCGAGGGGGGGCTTCTAAAATAAACCCCACCACCACCAGCAGCAGCAAAATGCGAGTTGGCCTGGGGGTGCGTGTGTGGAAATCTTGCATGCGTGCTTTCCTTTGCAAATATATATATAATATATATTTCCTTTGCATATATATATATATATATAATATATATATTTGCAAATATATATATAAATAATGGGGAAGGGGATTTTTGTCGTCGTTGCTTTTTTGACTGGGTTCGGGGTTCGGGAGGCCCCCCCCCCCCGAAGTGGTTGCATTCACACCTCAAGACGCGTGTCCGGACCGGGGATGGCGACGCGATTCGCCTTTGTTAGGCGGCTGGCTTTGGGGTGAATTTGGGAAGGGGGGGAGGTTGGAGAGAAAAGAGGAGACTCCGACCCCCCCCCGATCTTCTTTTTGTTGCGGGTTGTTATTTCTTTCTTTGTTTCTTTTTTTCCGTAAACTTTAAAAAAAAAAGTCGGGCGAAAAGTTTGCAATTTTTGCATTTTGTAACTTTTGCAAAAAAAAACAACAACAACGCAATAATAATAATAATAATAATAATAAATGTCCTGTCTTGTGCGCGGAGGGACCAGGGCGGTTTCAGCAGAAGCGGCGGGGTGTCTCTTTTTTTTTTGGGTGGGGGGGGAAGAGAAAACTTAGGGGGAAATGGCAGCAGAGAAGGGTTTTGAAGGGAGGGGGCTTCGGGGCAAAAAAAATGCAGGGGGTGGGAAGAGAAAGGAGGAGACCCCCCTCCCTAGAAAGCGAGGCTGCCTCCATGTCTTCTCGATGTGGAGGGGGGGCTTAATGGGGAGAGAAGAAGGGTCTGGATATGGGGGGGGGTCTTCTCCCCCCATATTTGCAGCCTGCACCCCTTTCCCAAGTGGGAAAGCGGCCCCCGAAGTTTTGCTGTGATGAATGAACTTTTTTTGCGGGGGAGGGGGTTTCCACTTTTAAAGTGGGGAGCTCACTTTAGGGTCCTGTGTTTTTTTTCTCACCCCCACCCACCCACCCCCCAAAAAAAACCCCACAGGAAGGAGAGAAGGGAGAAGGGCGGTATAGAAATTAAATTAATAAATAATAAATAAATAATAAATAAATCAAATATCCCTAGGTTGCAAAATGGGGCTCACCTGGTGGCCTCCTTTCCTTTCAGGCGAGGGAGGGGCTGCATTGTGGCTCTCCACCCTCACCCAGCCCAAACCTGGCTTGGGAGGAAAAACAAAAAAAAAAAAATAGGGGGGAGGCATCTGGGTTTGTATGATTTAAGATTTCTTGCCCCTAAAGATTTGTTTTACTTGGGGGGGGGAGGAATATTTTTTTTTTTGCCAGAAAAACAGATTTTTCCTAATCGAATTCCTCCTTTTTATCCGTGCTCCTGATTCCCCCCACACACCTTTTTAAAAATAAAATAAAATAAAATAAAAATATGGGGTTTCTCTCCGGGACCCCCAATTGGGTTTCCAACCCTGAGGGGCTCTTCCTGGCGGTCCCTTTAAAAACTAACCCTGATTTATTTAACAAGAATTTATTCTTCCCTCTCCTAACAGCTCTCCTCCAAACCCCCCCAACCCTGCTTTTTTGGGGTGGGGTGGGGGCTGCCCTTCCTTGGAGGACCTGACAGCAACCCACCTGATAAGCCAGGATCCTAACTGTGGCTAGTTCTACTTTGGTTTGAGTTAACTTCAGCCAAGGCCAGGTTTCTAATCCTGGCTACTTCCAGTTTGGGATGCAGGAAGGGAAAAGCAAGGGGGGGGGTGTCTCCCGGGGATCCCCCCCCCAAGAATTGAGCATGTTGGGCTTGTGTGTGGCACGCTCAGCCTCCCCCCCTCCCCACTAATCTTGGTTTCCATTCGTTCCCTCCGGAGGTTGCATCCTGGTTTGTTCAGGGGCTTTAAAGGTGTCCATCTTTGCGGAGGGGGGGTGTCTTCGGGCCTTATCTGGAGAAGGGGGCAAAGACGAGCCAAAGCTGTCCTCCCCCACCCCAATTTCAGGGTTTTGAGGTGGGATTTGGGGGAGGGTCTTCGTAGGCCTCATGGAGGAGGAAGAAGAGCGTGGGAACTTTTTGTTTTTTTAAAAAAAATCTCCTTTTTTGTCTCCTGTTTCTTTTTCTTCCCCCCTTCTCGGCGTCCCCTTTTCTTTTTATTTATTGACGTATTTATTTGTTTTTAAATTTTTTGCTTATTTCTTCTCTCACCCCTGTGAGGGAAGAATCGTCGTTGTTTGTTTGTTTTTTTTAAATACCTGTAAATATTCTTAAGTTTTATGAGGTACTTTTATGAGGTACTCTGTGTGGTACTTTTTTTTTTCTTCCCCCTCTCAGCTCTCTAAAACTTCCTCATTTTGAAGGGGAAACGAGCAATTTATGAGGGTGGGGTGGGGAAAAAAAGTCAAATATTGTTTTCTTCCCTTCAGATCGTTAAGGTTGTATTTTATTGGCCTTTTGTTTCGGGATTGGAGGAACAAATTTTTTTAAAAAAATCCCCTCATTTGTCAGCTAGAAATCCATTTTCTAGCAGTGGGGAAAGGAGAAACTTACCTGACAGATGAGGGCACTTCCTGTTTTTAATTTTTAATTTTCAGCTGCTTATTTGTTTGAAACAAATTCCCTGTTAGGATTTAATACAGTTAGGCCCCTGCCTTTTTCAAACTTTTAAGCCCCTTCAAGAGGTAGGGACTTCAACTCCCAGAGTTCCTCAGCCAACATGGCCGACTGGGGGCACTTGGGAGTTGAAGTCCACACCTGTTAAAAGGTGCCAAGCTTGAAAAACATAGGATTATTAGGTTCATACGGCTACTCTTTTGCTGCTCCGCTCCTTGGGAACCAAAAATTCCGCTGGATTTAATGGGTTTTTGTGATTTTAAGGCCACGAAACGCAGGATTGTACCCTTAAGCAAATTCCTCTGGGTGGAATAATAAAAGTATCACACAAACACACGCACCCTTACACGTCCTTGTGCAAATGCTAGGCCCACAGCTTTGCAGCAGACAACGAGATTGTGGGAAGGCACGTAGGTCATGAGTCCTACGGGAAAGGGCGGTATATAAATTCAATAAAATTAAAATTAAATTTTGCAAAATGTTGGGTGAATTTCCTCTGCATCCCGTTTTCGCGCCCTTCTGCAAGGCGACTGTTTTTTTCCTGCATTCTTCCCTCATTTTAATATTGTTTTTCCTCTGTTTTTCTTTCTTTCTTTCTTTCTTTTGCAGAAGGGAAGCAGGAGATAGGAAGTGACGAAGATGCCTCGGCGGAAGGCAGACGCAGCCAGTTCCGGGAACGGCACAGGGGTATCGCGCAAACGGGCGAGCACCGGCCGGGGGGGCCCGCTGACCGCCAAGAGGAAGAATCGGAGTGGTGGGGGCAGCAGCAGCAGCAGCAGCAACAACGGGGGCGGGGGCAGCAGCGGAGAGGAGCAGGACGGGCTGGTGTTACCCCTGCTCTCGGCTCCCGGAGGTAGCAAGAAGACGCCACGGTCCGGAGGCGGGCGAGAACAACAAAGCCCCGCCGGTTTGCAGTCGCCCCAGGCCGCCGTGGTGGTCAACGAGCCCGAACACACCAAGGAGCGCATTGTAAGGGCCATCAGTCTTACCTCTCTGGGAAATGGGTCTAAAGGGTGTGAGTCTGTAAAGACGCAGCTGCTCTTAGTGGGAATTTAAGACAAGACTCCGTCTATGGGCTGGACTGGAGGGGTCTTCCAGATGGGGAGCATCACCCCCCACACACACACCTGCCATGGTTGATGCCCTTTTACGTGCAGTGCATTTTTCCCCCCCTCCAATTTTCAGCCTGCAGTTTCATTTTCAGAGTGCTAAGAAAACTTTCCATTTTTTCATTAAAAAGACCGAACTCATGAAAGCAGCCTCTTCCTTGTTTGTCGCCACCCACAGAATATTTTTTTTCCATAGCAGCGTAGAAACTGAAATGCAGGACAAGATTTTTTTTCATTGGGTAATTTCATTTTATTTTATTTATTTATTTTATTTTGCAAGCATTGGCTTCATTTTTTTCAGTGCAGGGATGCTGCAGTCATTTCATATATTTTTTTAATCCAAACTTGAAATGCATTCATTCAAAAGATAAGGAAATCTCTGGCCTCTTTTGAATCGGATCCCCTGTTGTTGTTTTTTCCCATGGTTGAGAAGTTGTGTGAACACAGAAATTTTGCACCGGTGTCTTTCCCCCCGCCCTCCTCGGGTTTTGTGTTTCACTAGCAGGGTTTTCCACGAATGAAACACTCGTAAAACAGCAACTTTAGCTCTCCATATTTCCTAAATAAATGCAGGATTCTCTTGTTATTTTTGCCGTAGGCTAAAATTGCATCTTTTCTGCCAGGGATGCGTAAAACCCTCCGTTCTCTACTAGGGACTTTGACCCATGTTTTAGGCATCCACTTTGATTTTTCAGATTCTCAGGACTTGAAACAGCTCACATTTAAAATCAGATTATTATTTTTTTTTCTTCCTTTTCAGAAATTGGAAGGCTCGAAGTTTAAAGGGCAGCTTTTGATATTTGGGGCCACGAACTGGGACTTAATTGGCCGAAAAGAAGTCCCGAAACAGCAAGGTAAGTGAGCTTTCATCATTTTTGGATTAAGCAAGTTGAGGGTGCGAAAGACAATTGAGAAGGCAAATGTTCCAAGCCAGCTGTGTCTGGATTCAGACAAAGACGGCTCTCGTTTTAAGGCTGGTTTTCTTTAATGGTTTCCATTAGACTTTTAAAAGGGACGCGGTGGCTCAGTGGGTTAGGACGCTGAGCTTGTTGATCAGAAGGTCGGCAGTTTGGCGGGTCGAATCCCGAGTGCCGCGTAGCAGAGTGAGCGCCTGTTACTCGTCCCAGCTTCTGCTAACCTAGCAGTTCGAAAGCACGTCAAAATGCAAGTAGAAAAATAGGGACCACTACGGTGGGAAGGTAACAGCGTTCCGTGCGCCTTTGGCGTCCAGTCATGCTGGCCACATGACCACGGAAATGTCCTTGGACAAGCGCTGGCTCTTTGGCTTTGAAACGGAGATGAGCACCGGCCCCTAGAGTCGGAAACGACTAGCACGCATGTGCGGGGGAACCTTTACCTTTATTAGACTTTAATTCCAGAAGTAGTAATATAAAGCACGGCTTTTTGGTGACTTCAATGATGCTTTTTCCCTGGAGCACCGCCCTCTTAAAGAAGAGAGACTGCAAAAAAAATTATTAAAATCATTTTAGCCGGCCTAAATGGGGTGGAGGGTTGGAAAAATGGAAAACAACGGTTCTTAATTCAGGATTAGCAGCTAAGTTTTCTGCTTCAGGTGAGCGAAAGAAGATGTAGAATTGTGGGCTTTATAACTTTGGGTTCATCTTGGTTGCTGACTGGATCCGAGGGAGGCGGGAGGTTTAGAAATAGGAAATTTAAATAAATAAATGGAAATTTCTGCACTGGTCCAAGTATTGTCCAAGACTGAAATATGAAAACAGCCACTCAGAAAGCGCTTTGAACAACGAGGGAGATCTCCCAGCAGCCCAACATTAAAGCACCTTTTTTAAAAAAAATGCTGCAGGTTACAAAGTGGGGTTCACACTCCTGATTACTTATTTTATTTTACTTCATTTTTATTTTCCTTTATTCTCCTTATTTTCTGCCTTTGCAGCAATTCTCTAGGACCAAAGAACCCGTTCAGCCATACAAGAAGCAAACTGTGGTTAAAACGCTTCAGCTTAACAAGTTGCATGAGAGTATCCCAAGTTATTTAAAAAGCTGAACAAAGGGGAATTTTTTTAAAAAAATTTTTTTTATTGCATTCATATATTGGGACGGGATTTATCTTGCTTTTTTGATCATTTTAGTTCAGGCTGTCTTGTGTGGTTGTATGTTTTAATCATTTTTATAGTTTTTTTTAATTGTATACACTGCCCAGAGTCCATAAGGATTGGGTGGCTGTACCAAATTTGAATTAACAACAGTAATACTCCTTGCAGCTGCTTATCGCAACCTTGGCCAAAACCTGTGGGGGCCGCACAGGTACGGATGTCTCTCGGGAATCCAAATCCGGATGGTAATTTCGGGCCCGTGTGCTGCTCACAGCCTCTTCATCAGCGTGGAAGGGAAGCTGTGGAGCTGGGGTGAGTCTCCATTGCTTCATTTTTGTGTGTCTTAGCTGGAATTGAGTTCAGCAAGCACTCCTTGGGAAAAATGCACTAACATTGTGCTTTCGTGTACCTCTTTCCCCAGGACGCAACGACAAAGGGCAGCTGGGCCACGGAGATACCAAGCGGGTCGATGCCCCCAAGCCTATAGAGGTGCTAAGCAGTGAGACCGTTGTGTCAGCCGCTTGTGGGCGCAACCACACACTGGCCCTGACGGGTATGGAAGCCTTAGGATGTATCGCTATGCCTTCCCTTTTTCTCTCTCGTAGAGTTTTACAAAGACATTGTTGATTAACCAGCTTTCCTGTGGAGGTGGTTAGGAGTGTCAAGTCTCTGGGTGTGCAGCTAACGAGTAGGCTGTCTTGGTCGCTCAACAGCGAGACACTGGTGAAGTGGGCACAGCAGCAACTGCATTTTCCGCGTCGCATGAGAAAAGCACATCATCTTTCCCCTGTCCTCACCGCTTTCTACAAAGGGACGATTGAGAAGATCCTGTCATACGACATCACAGTCTGGTTTGGAAGCATCCCTGCTTCAGACAGGAAGGCGGAGCAGAGAGTGGTGAGGACAGCAGAAAAGATCATCGGTAGTTCCCTCCATCCCATCCAGGACGTAGCACAGAAGCGTTGTTTGAACAGGGTCCGTAAGATTGTCTGGGACACCACACACCCTCTTCACGACCTGTTTTCCTTGTTCCCTTCTGGGAGGAGGGGGCTTCGTGGTACCCTAGTGGAACATCCAGATTCAGTCACAGTTTTGTTCCATGGAGCATCAACCTTGTGAACGCTCAAGTTTTCGCTATGTATTCTATATAAAAAGGTAAAGGTTCCCCCGCACATGCGTGCTAGTCGTTTCTAACTCTAGGGGCCGGTGCTCATCTCTGTTTCAAAGCCGAAGAGCCAGCGCTTGTCCGAGGACGTCTCCGTGGTCATGTGGCCGGCATGACTGGACACCAAAGGCGCACGGAACGCTGTTACCTTCCCACCGTGGTGGTCGCTATTTTTCTACTTGCATTTTTTACGTGGTTTCGAACTGCTAGGTAGCAGTGATTAATATTAGAATGTAACCGAATAACAAGAGTTGGAAGGGACCTTGGAGGTCATCTAGTCCAACCCCCTGCTCAGGCAGGAAACCCTATACCATTTCAGACAAATGGCTGTCCGGTCTCTTCTTAAAAACTTCCAGTGTTGGAGCATTCACAACTTCTGGAGGCAGGTTGTTCCACTGGTTAATTCTTCTAAGTGTCAGGAAATTTCTCCTTAGTTCTAGGTTGCTATTCGTGTGTGCGTGTGTGTGTGTGTGTGTGTGTGTGTGTAGCATGTGTATATGTTAAGTATATATATGGGTAGATATATATACTTCCGTTTGAGAGCAGGCAACAGAATTTCATTTATAATGTGGGCCAGTGTGCTCACAGTAAAAAATGACAATAAAGATGATCTTACTGTTTTTCAACCTTGCTCATTTTAAAACGTGTGGACTTCAACTCCCAGAATTCCCCAGCGAGTTATGAATTCTGGGAGTTGGAGTCCAGATACGTGTTTTTGGGGTTTTTTTGTTGGAAATCACAAAAGTCATAAAATTGGGCGGGGTTATGTGGTGACCTGCTTAGTGACTTCCATGACTTACGACCAAATTGTGGTCGTACATTGAGGACCACCTATATTAAGCTTGTTGAGGCAAGTTTTGACCGAGTGGGATAAGAAGGGACTTTAAAAAAAAATCTTTTCTTTCTAGAGAATGGATCTGTCTTTGCTTTCGGAGAGAACAAGATGGGGCAGCTGGGATTGGGCAACCAGACAGACGCCATTCCCAGTCCTACCCAGGTACGATAGCACGCTTAAAAATGCAACGTGGGCTAAAAAATGTTCCCAGTTCAACTTTTTCTCCTGTTTCTCGCTGCCGGCATTGCCAGTTCAGGTTGTGAAAAAAAAACATCGGGTGTCCCTCCAGTGGAAACATTAATGTCCCAGCTGCTCTTCCAAAAACTTTTAAAGATCCAATTTGCAAAGGAGATGTGTATTAAAAAGCAGGATTTGCACAGGCTCCTGCTTAATAGCACACGGAAGCTTCCCTGAAGTCGTGGCCTTTGGAGGGACGGAGAAATGTGTTTTTCAGTGTTTCCTTAAACCTTTTTTGTGTGTGTTTTTTTTTTTTTTTTAGATCATGTACAACGGCCAGCCAATTACCAAGGTGGCTTGCGGGGCCGAGTTTAGCATGATTATGGATTGCAAAGGGAATCTGTACTCATTCGGTTGTCCTGAGTACGGACAGTTAGGTATGATCCTCTAAAGCAGGGGTTCCTAACCGGGCCGTGGCCACTGGGCCGCAGGACAGGCTGGCCAGTTCTTGGCTAGTTCAGGCTAGCCCACTCGCAGTAGTGCCACTGCTACGCAAACGGGGAGCTGCGCGGCAAAGTGGCACGGCGCTAGCACCCGTGCGTCGAAAATGGGGCGGTGCTAGCGAGTGTCACGCGGGTGCTCGCCCCGCCCCGTTGGTGTTGCGCCTGCTGGCGGCCCCGTTGGTGTTGCGTGCCTGTAAAATGCTTCCCCCCTCCCTTTCCCTCCGTTGCGCCCCCTTAGACTGGCATTTTCTGCCCCACAATAGGGCACAACTCCGACGGTAAATTCATCGCCCGAGCCCAGAGGATAGAATACGACTGCGAGTTAGTTCCTCGCCGGGTGGCCATCTTCATCGAGAAGACCAAAGATGGCCAGATCCTGCCAGTCCCAAACATCGTCGTGAGGGATGTGGCGTGTGGTGCGAATCACACGGTAAGAGGTTTAGTTCTCCCTGGGGTTTGTGTTCAGCGTCCAATGTCGGCTGCAGAAAACCAGGGGGAGCCACAGACGATCGGAGGTGGGCCGGCGTGCCAACTTTTAAACTATTTCTTGCTGTTAAGAAAAACGTCGTAGCAGGTTGGAGGGGATGAGGAAGAGAGCTGCTGTTTTCAATGCCAGGGGGAGGAAAGATCCTCGTTAAATGTTGCCAGTTAATAGGGCCTGGCTGGAATCGCACTCTTGCCTCAAAATGGGCCCTCCGAAACGAAGAAGAGAGGCTTAGAAGGAAGCTGCTTTTGAGGCCGAGACTTTTTTTTATATGCCAAAGTTGGAAAAATCCCATCAGTCTGGAAGCTTTTCAGAAAGTTCAGAGTTGGAGAACGTTTCATCTCCTCCTCCCTTCTTCTTCCTTCTCCTCTTCCTCCTCTTCTCTTCCATCTCCTCCTCCAATCATCTCTCTTCTCTCCTTCTTTCTCCCTTCTTTTTCTCCTTCCTTCTCTTGCCTTCTGTCTCCTCTTCTCTTTCTCCTCCGTCTCCTCTTCCTCCTCCAATCATCTCCCTTCTTCCTCCTCCTCTTCCTCCTCCTCCAATCATCTCTCTTCTCTCCTTCTTTCTCCCTTCTTTTTTCCTTCCTTCTCTTCCCTTCTGTCTCCTCTTTCTCCTCCGTCTCCTCCTCCTCCTCCAATCATCTCCCTTCTTCCTCCTCCTCTTCCTCCTCCTCCAATCATCTCTCTTCTCTCCTTTCTCCCTTCTTTTTCTCCTTCCTTCTCTTCCCTTCTGTCTCCTCTTTCTCCTCCGTCTCCTCCTCCTCCTCCAGTCATCTCCCTCCTTCCTTCTCCTCTTCCTCCTCCTCTTCCATCTAGATTTTAATTCGCAACCTCTCCTGCCTTTCTCCAGCTCATCCTGGACTCACAGAAACGTGTCTTCTCCTGGGGATTTGGCGGCTACGGCCGATTAGGACACGCGGAACAGAGGGACGAGATGGTGCCCCGGTTAGTGAAGCTTTTCGACTTCCCCGGGCGGGGCGCCGCCCAGATCTACGCAGGCTACACCTGCTCTTTTGCCGTCAGTGAAACAGGTACGCTCGGCCTGGGAATCGGTCAACGAAGGAACGCTTTCGATTTATTTTTATTTTTTAAAAAAACAACAACATCATTTTGGCGAGCAACAGCTTTCAGTCTGTATCACGAAGAAGCATACGCGTGCTCTCTTGTGAAACGGTTTCTAGCTAATGCTGTTCCGTTTCCCCCTCCCGCGAAGAGAGAAAACCGGAATGTCGACACGTCTTCAGATTTGCCCAACGCCTGTCTGCTAAGAGAGCGGGGTGTCCTTGTGAACAATGCACAAAAGCCATATTTTTTTTAAAATAAATACATAAATAAATAAATACCCCCCTCCCTTTTGTGCCTGCTGCAGGAGGCCTGTTCTTCTGGGGCGCGACGAACACTTCCCGAGAATCCACAATGTACCCCAAAACGGTGCAGGATCTGTGTGGCTGGAAAATCCGTAGCTTGTCTTGTGGGTAAGGAGATACTTCGTGCTCTCCTTTCTTTGCAACCTTCGTTGACTCGCTTTCGTTTGTTCTCCTTGGTGGTGGAGGAAGAGCTGGTATTCTGCGGGAGAATTCCCGTAATCCAGCTGTTAGGTGGTACGCTGGCTGGGTTGGCTACGTGCTTTGGTTTGAAACGTGCAAGGCCCTCCTCCTCCATTTGCATCCCACTTCTGGCAGCTCTTCCGCAGTAACGTCTTGTCTTGTTTTCAGGAAGAGCAGCATCATAGTGGCAGCTGACGAGAGCACAATCAGCTGGGGGCCTTCTCCAACCTTCGGAGAGCTGGTAAGGGGCTGGTTGCCACTGATTTATTTAATGTCTACAGAGATTCTCCGTCATCCAAGGCCATGGTGGTCCCAAAGGGGCTTCTTCAAGAGGCAACTGGACTTCCTTGTTTTTCCTCAGAGATGTTTTGCTTCTCCTCCAAGACGCTGCTTCAGCTCTGAGCGGATGGTGGGGAATGGGTGGATTTATACTCCTTGCAGACACCCGGTCATTTGCATCCTTTTGGAGGGTCACTGAGGCCACTTGGAGATTTATCTGTGTCCTCAGGGTCAACTGAGTGGGGCAAATGGGCTGCAGGATGTTTTTCTGCCCTGTGTCCCTTCAACCCTTCACCGTTGAAGACCGTGTGAGTTCTAGCCTCATTTTAGGCCTACAGCTAGCTGGCTGACCTTGGGCCGGTCACTTTCTCTCAGCCCTAGGAAGTGGACAATGGCAAGCCCTTTCTAAAAACGTCGAAGACAGACGCAAGGCTGTTGGAGATGAGTCTGTGTTGTCTGCATCTCCAACCGAAGCACAAAATGGTTCCTGGAGTCGGCCATGTTTTCAGGAGATCCGTTCGCACTCCCGCCCCGTTCGAAGGGCGTTCCTCCCAAAGTGCACGGGTCAATGTCTGTGGAGAGTCTCCGTCATCCAGGCCGTGGTTGTCCCAAAGGCGCTTTTTTTCAGGAGGCCACTGGACTTTCTTGTGTTTCTTTGAAGGCGTTTCGCTTCTCCTCCAAGAAGCTTCATCAGCTCTGACCGGATGGTGGGGAAAGGTGCGGGAGTATGAACGGATTTCCAGAAAACATTGCAGGCTGCAGCCAAGAAGGCTCCCCACCCATTTGCACCACTCAGGTGACCCCGAGGACACAGATAAACCTCCAAGTGGCCTCAACGACTCGCTAAAAGAATGCAAACGACCAGCTAGCTGTCTGCAAGGAGTATAAATCCTTCCATTCCTCAGCATCCAGTCAGAGCTGAAGAAGCTTCTGGGATGAGAAGCGAAATGTCTTCAAGGAACTCCAGGTGCCTCTTGAAAAAAGCACCTTTGGGATTTATTTAATGACTTTTATTTGCCACCCATCTCGTAGCAAACAACTCGGGTGCCACAGCTTGGCGATTTGGCTGGAGAGACGGGCCTGACGTGGAACCCAACAAAGCCGCTTTTTTTTCCCTCTCTGAAATTATTAAGTTTCCCCACTTGGAAAATGGGGAGACCAGATGGAAAATTCCACGGAGCCGAGAGTCTCTCTTAACACGGAGAGGGGGATCGGCTTTCGCTTTCTGCAACGGCAGTTCCCAATTACAGCTAGTCCTATAATTGACCACAATTGAGCCCGGATGTTTAAGTTGCGAAGTGAGACTTTTTGTAAAAACGAGGTCGTACTCGGTAAGCGGATCGCTGCGGTTGTTCAATTTGTAACTTGGTTGTTAAGCGAGGCTTGGCATTCTCCGTTGACTTGGCTCGTTAGGAGGTTGCAACGGGATCCCGTGACCTCCCCCCCGGGGGCCGCTGCGACCGTCGTAAATACGAGTCGGTTGCCAGGCGTCGGTTGCTGCAATGGTCATACGTCTGAACAATGGCCCTAAGTCACTTTTCTTCAGTGACGTAACTTCAAATAGTCGCTAAGCGAACTGTTACAAGTTGAGGACTTGTGCCTGGCTTTCACTGGGAGGGTGCCAGGTATGGCTGCAAATACTTCCCTTACCTCTGTATGCCAGTCCTGTACCCTGGGCCAAGATGTAGCAATGGGCATTTGTTTCTAGCTCCTTGTTAACCTCTGTGGCCAGATGGGGGTCTTTAAAGCCCTTTAAAATCCTGGATGCTTTGGGAGGGGGTGTGTCTTCCTTCTCATTACCAGCCTTTGGCGTAAGGAAGCGTTTTGACACAGAAAAGAATGAAAACAATTATTTATAATTAAAACAATTTTCTTCGACAACAGAGGTTTTTTTGTTGTTGTTGAGAAAATAACCTTTTGACCTGGATATTTACTGAGAGAAGTCTGGCTACAGAGTTTCTTAATATTATTTGAATCTTGGTCCTTTTTTGACAGCCTCCTATATCTCTGCTTATTTGAATTTAGTGGCTGGCCAACTCCAGGCATTTTTCCTCTGATTTTTTTGGGGTTTTTTTTTCCAGGGTTATGGAGATCACAAGCCGAAGTCATCAACTGCTGCTCAGGAAGTGAAAACGCTGGATGGGATTTATACAGAACAGGTAAACCTGCAGCTGTCTTGCTTATACATACATATGTAACATAGATACATAGATACATAGGGACGCGGTGTGGCTCAGCGGGTTAGGACGCTGAGCTTGTCGATCAGAAGGTCGGCAGTTTGGCGGGTCGAATCCTGAGTGCCGCGTAACAGAGCGAGCGCCTGTTACGTGTCCCAGCTTCTGCCAACCTAGCAGTTCGAAAGCACGTAAAAATGCAAGTAGAAAAACGGACCACTACGGTGGGAAGGGAACAGCGTTCCATGTGCCTTTGACGTCCAGTCATGCCGGCCACGTGACCACGGAGACGTCCTCGGACAAGCGCTGGCTCTTCGGCTTTGAAACGGAGATGAGCACCGGCCCCTAGAGTCGGAAACGACTAGCACGCATGTGCGGGGGAACCTTTACCTTTTACATAGATACATACATACATACGGTGGGTGGATGGGAGGGAGGGAGAAATAGGTGGATGGATAGATGATAGATATAGACAAGAGAGGGGAAAGGTAGAGAGAGATAGGTAGATATGGATGAATATCTAGATAGATACACAGGTGAGATGGATAGGTAGATATTTATAAATAGAGATAGATAGGCTAGGTAGATATAAAGAGATAGAGATAGATGAGATGAATAGATAAAAAGAGTAGGAGATAGATGGATAGGTAGAGAGATATAGATGGATAAAGGTAAAGGTTCCCCCGCACATGCGTGCTAGTCGTTTCCAACTCTAGGGGCCGGTGCTCATCTCCGTTTCAAAGCCGAAAAGCCAGCGCTTGTCCGAGGACGTCTCCGTGGTCACGTGGCCGGCACGACTAGATGCCAAAGGCGCACGGAACGCTGTTACCTTCCCACCGGAGCGGTCCCTATTTTTCTACTTGCATTTTTACGTGCTTTCAGACTGCTAGGTTGGCAGAAGCTGGGACGAGTAACAGGCGCTCACGCTGTTACGTGGCACTCGGGATTCGACCCGCCAAACTGCCGACCTTCTGAACGACAAGCTCAGCGTCCTAACCCACTGAGCCAACGCGTCCCTTTATAGATGGATAGGTAGGTAGGTAGGTAGATAGTGTGTGTGTGTGGTTCGCCAATCCAGCCGGCATCCCGTCTCTCTTACAGGTGGCCATGGGCTACGCGCACTCCCTGGCGATCGCCCGTGATGAGAACGAAGCCGAAAAGGAGAAAATCAAGAAATTGCCAGAATACAACCCGCGCACCCTCTGATGCCAGCCGCGTGGCTCTTCCCTCCACCAGGCGAGCTGGCGACGGCGCTGCCTTGTGATTGGGCGAAGAGACCGCAAAACGCCCCCTCTGTGCGTTTTGTTAGACTTGTGAGAATTCGGTTTTTATATACGGCATTTGAAGTTTTAACTACCTGTTGCTAAGACTCTTCTCTGCCCTGCTCCACCCCATCCTTTTCCCCCAAGGTGGCTTGTTTCTCGTATTTTGTATTTCATTTTGTATTTTTATTTTTTGTGTGTGATGGTGGTGGAGGAGGAGGAGGATAAATTGAAGAAGTCCATTCATCCTTTTTCGGTCACCAGTCCGATGGAAACTTCACAGAGGCATTTGTCCAGTTTTTCTCCCCCTGTTAAACCTCTTTGGGACCAGTAAGCCAGCATTGAAAGTTTGTTTGTTTTTTTCTACTGCAGAGAGTGGCCTATGCTTTGCGTTTTGCCCCCCCCCAGGAAGGCGGGTATTTGTTTTTTTATTATTATTTCTGTGCCTTTCTGTAATTTGCTTTGATTTAATTGGGCGCCAGGGCTCCGAGTTCAAGAGTTCCTGTTGATTTAGGCCTGAGCAGTTGTGCCACGTTTTTGCCGTCTTGCCACAGATGTTAATTGGCATCGTGTCCCTTCGTAATGCACGGCATTTCTTTCTCACAATCTGGGGGCAGTTGTCCTTAGGGGGTGAGAATAGGCTGACCACAGGAGGGTGCTTCGGATCTGGTTTTAGAACAAGTGAATTTGTTGCATTGAAACAAAGCTGGAGAAAAAATTTCATTTTGCCCGGGCTAAATTCTCACCCTGGTACTTAATCTGAGAGGGGGCGGGGGTGTGTGTGTGAAAGCTTCTCTTTTGTTTTATCTTGTTCTCTTTATTGGCTGGCATCTGCTTTCCTAGGAAATGTTGAGTTCCTCTTTTGAAAGAGGAATTTATTCAGATCATTGAATGACAGCTGTGGGTTGGTTCTCAGACTCAGAAGTGCGTCACACCTCCTAAAAAATATTTTGTGGAATGGCAGTTCCTTCTCTTCGACCGCCCTAAACGCTAACGAACCCTGATTGAGGAAACGGCACAAAGCTTCCCAGAAATACAGGAGATGCATTTCCAGCCCGTGGGAATTAAATTCACAGCCCTCTTTTTATTTCACCATTTGGTGTGTTTGTGGGATGGAAATGTTGTGTCCTGAAAGCAAAGCGCTGCTCCGTTTCAGCTGGTCTATTATAAGGGACAGGATACTTTCCCCTTTCACCGTCGTCGGGATTTTGACACCTTTTAACCAGATCTGCTAACTTTTGAGTTAGAACTGTTGAGCAATAAACTGGGAGGGGGGAAAAAATAATAATGTCAACCCGTCATCGATGGATGGAACACGGGGAACGTGGGAAGGCAACACCTGCGGACTTGAGGCTTAAGTTTGCAGGTTGGGGATACTAGATGGAGAATGGATGTTAAAGTGAGAAAAATCAGGAAGTTGCGACTCCCTTTGCACAGGTCTGCTTCAAAACGTTTTTTCTTTCTTTATTTTTCTTCCTGATTTGGTACGTGCAGCCACGTTCAATACCCCTGGCCATTTTATTTGTCTTCCCAGATGTTCCTCTTCTTCATTGGCTTAAGTCAACCCTGTAAGTTAATAGGGGATAATTTTATTAGCCTTGGGGGGGGGGGAGAGAAAGAAGAAAAAGAGGTACTTTGATTTTCACCAAAGAAACGGCTGTTTTTGTGCTAAGTAAAAGATTTTGCTTTGGACCTGGTTGGCATCAAGATTTCTGTTTTGAAACGGCTTTTCTTTTATCAAGGAAAAGGACCCAGTGGGGACAAATTAAAAGTTAAAACGAGATGGGGAAAAAACGTTTTTAGCCTAGTCTTGTCACTCTCTTTTGTTTCTTCCCCTTTTTTTATATTTCTCAAATGTTTAAATAAATGATGGATTTGTTTAGACTTTGCAGCCTTACCTTCTTCTTTCTGTACTGACCTAACGGCAGAGACGATCCTGCATTTAGTTCTTTTCTCAGGACCTCTTCCGTAGCAGAATATTTATAGAACACATCTGCATTCTTTGCCAAGGGATGCCTCGTTAATTTCTTAGCTGGTTGAAAGCAGGATGTGGAATTATCTGGAAAAGCTAGGTATGTAAGACACTTTTTCTTCAATAAGTTGAATGGTACGTGAGTTATTAAATGAGAATAGACAATAAGATAGTAGTAAGGTAAAGGTTCCCCCGCACATGCGTGCTAGTCGTTTCCGACTCTAGGGGCCGGTGCTCATCTCCGTTTCAAAGCCGAAGAGCCAGCGCTTGTCCGAGGATGTCTCCGTGGTCGTGTGGCTGGCATGACTAGACGCCAAAGGCGCACGGAACGCTGTTCCCTTCCCACCGTAGTGGTCCCTATTTTTCTACTTGCATTTTTACGTGCTTTCGAACTGCTAGGTTGCCAGAAGCTGGGACGAGTAACAGGCGCTCACTCTGCTACACGGCACTCGGGATTCGACCCGCCAAACTGCCAGCCTTCTGATTGACAAGCTCAGCGTCCCAACCCACTGAGCCACCGTGTCCCTTCTTTATTAACATTAAAAGTAAAGGTAAAGGTTCCCCCGCACATGCGTGCTAGTCGTTTCCGACTCTAGGGGCCGGCGCTCATCTCCGTTTCAAAGCCGAAGAGCCAGCGCTTGTCCGAGGACGTCTCCGTGGTCATGTGGCCGGCATGACTAGACGCCAAAGGCGCACGGAACGCAGTTACCTTCCCACCGGAGTGGTCCCTATTTTTCTACTTGCATTTTGACGTGCTTTCAAACTGCTAGGTTGGCAGAAGCTGGGACGAGTAAGAGGCGCTCACTCTGTTACGCGGCACTCGGGATTCGACCCGCCAAACTGCCAGCCTTCTGATCGACAAGCTCAGTGTCCTAACCCACTGAGCCACCGCGTCCCTAAGATAGTAGTACTCTGATGTAAAGCTGACAAGATGTTTCTGGAAGCATCTAGAGCAGGGGTCCTCAAACCTGGCCCTTTGATGACTTGTGGACTTCAACTCCCAGAATTCATCAGCCAGGCACGCGCGCCTGGCTGAGGAATTGTGGGAGTTGAAGCCCACAAGTCATAAAAAGGCCAAGTTTGAAGACCCCCGATTTAGAGTTTTAGGGAAATGAGGGTTGAGAAAAGCTTCATCCCACCAACAGGGATGCAGAATCTTCTGCTAGAACATGGAGCAGCATGTGGAAACGTTAAAAGACTTTTGAGTTTTTTTCATTTTACTTGTTCTTCTGCTGGAAGAGACAAGCCATCATTTGAGTCAAACTGTAAAACCCCAAAGGAGAACATGGAAGGAAGCCTGCCATTAAAAGATCCCTCTTTTTAAAGATATTTAAAGATTGTCCTACTGCTTGCTTGGCAGCCCCCCTCCTCAAAGGCAAGGGGACTTTTCTTGCTTTCCCTTTGAAGATGTTTCGCTTCTCGGCCAAGAAGCTTCTTCGGCTCTGACTGGGTTGTGGGGAATGGAAGGATTGATACTCCTTGGAGACATCTGGTCATCTGCCTCCTTTTAGAGAGTCATTGAGGCCACTTGGAGATTTATCTGTGTCACCCTGAGGAGATCCTTCCGTTCCCCACCCTCCAGTCAGAGCTGAAGAAGCTTCTTGGATGGGAAGGGAAACGTCTTCAAAGAAAAAATGAGAAAGTCCAGTTGCCTCTTGAAAAAAGCCCCTTTGGGGCAACCACGGCTTAGATGACTTGAGAATCCCCATAGACATTCATCCCCCCGAGCAGTTTTACGGAGATATTTTTGAGTTGGATTTAAACGCTGAAGAACATCTGCTGATACTCTAGCGCTGCCCACGTTGGTCAGCTCTCCAATAGTAAGATCATCAGAAGAAGCTGGTCAAGGATGGAGATGGTTGAGGTCAACAGGAGAAAGGTCAGTGTTAAGGACCCATCAAAATGGTCGTCTTCTACTTTACGGAGCGGAAGTCCAAAATACTTTGGAGATTCTCCATCCTTTCCACGTAGGTGTACTGACAATAATAGCGCCTTGCTCTGATTTTTTTTTAAAATTCTTCCTTGCTATGTTCAGGTGGTCCTCAGCTTACGACCGCAGTTGAACCCAAATTTTCTGTCGTGAAGCGAGACACTTGCTAAGTGAGTTTTACCACACATGTTAAGTGAATCACTGCAGTTGTTAAATTAGTAAAACGGTTGTTAACCGAATCTGTCTTTCTCATTGACTTTGCTTGTCAGAAAGTTGCAAAAGGGGAATCACGTGACCCCGGGACACTTACGTGACTCGTCATAAATACGAGTCAGTTGCCAAGCCTCTGAATTTGGATCACGTGATTATGGGGATACTGAAAAGTCACAACTGAAAAAACGGTCTTGTCACTTTTTTTAGTGCCGTGGTAACTTTGAACAGTCACTAAATGAATTGTTGTAAGTCAGGGACTAACTGTATTCACCTCTCGTTCTACCTTGATGACGATATTAACAGTAGCATTGATTTTTAAAAAATGGAACAGAATGCTTAATTGTTCTTCACAATTTATTCAAGCAATGTTGAAAGATCAGCGAGAAAAGCCTCTACAGTTTTTCTTTAAAAAATATAAAATAATTCAGCGGTACGCATTCCATTTAAAAATTAAACAGCCAAAGAAATGTGGACTTCACAATTATTGCACCCTCGTAATGCCTCTTTGCGAATCAAGTGTTTGAAATGATAGAGAGAAACCAACGTAAAACTAAAATGTGGATGAATTCCTCCTCAATATGATTATTTTGATTTGCACACTTGGAAGGGCTGTCGGCCCTCATAATGCATCTGGGGCCAGCCACTAAATACTTGGATATCAAAAATTATTTTTATTCAGCTCCGTCATCCCAGATTCACAAGACCTTGGACCAGCTTGTTTTTTTGCGGGGGGAAATTTGTTGGATTTTTTTTCTTCATCTATTGGAGTGTGTTTTGGTGATTTCTTGATAGGTGCCAATCTGACTTGGCTTGTCTATGCTGTGGTGACTAAACATGAGCCGATGAATTTTGGTGATGTGATAGAAGGACTAGGGGGGGACATGATAGCAGTATCCCAATATTTGAGAGGTTGCCGCAAAGATGAGGGGGTCAATTTATTCTCCAAAGCACCAGAGGGCAGGTCAAGAAGCAACGGATGGGACCTAATCAAGGAGAGAAGCAGCCTGGAATTAAGGAGAAACTTCCTAACGGCGAGGACCATTAACCAGTGGAATTGCTTTGCCTTCAGAAGTCATGAGTGCTTCATCACTCAAGGTTTTGAAGAAGAGACTCAATAGTCACTTGTCTGAAATGGTATAGGATCTCTTGCTTGAGCAGGGGGCTGGACTAGAAGACCTCCGAGGTCCCTTCCATCTCTATTCTGATTCTGAAATAGCATTCTTTGAAGGACCATGGACCTACTAGGCTTATCAAATGACTTAGCAGACCTCTGTAACTAGTTTTGGAATTACTGTGCATGACTAAAGAGAAGGGTTAAAGCAGATTAGCTGCCCTCTGTTCTTTTGGGTGATTTTGCAGACCTGATACATTCAGAGCTGAGAAGAGCCTGCTTAAGATACTGGAGAACATCAACCCCAAGAGAAGCTTGCGAGCATCTTCACATGAAAGAAGAGCGACCGGGATTTCTTGGAAAGTTACTGGATTTCCTGTGGAAGTGCGGGAGAAGACACGCAAGGCCTGTGCCATCATCTTCATTGAGTGGACAACAGGAGCCGCGGTAAGGCCCTCAAGGCTTCATGTCCCACCACTTGAAGGCAAAAGGCTCCCGACGGACATTTGTGCCACAGTGAACATCGCCATGGTTGATGTAATAAGATCTGTAGTCATCAATGAAATTGCAGGACAATCCTAACGGCTCCAGGAGACGGCGGACCTCTTTCTCCAAGCAGCATTGGCCGTGGATGATGGGTCCAAACGGCTTTGGGATGCCCAGGTGTTTCCCCAGAACGATCATATTTACCTGCAGAAGGGAGATAAAACATTGGTCTAATGCAGGGGTAGGCAACCTCGGCTCTCTTATGACTCGTGGACTCCAGAATTCCTCAGAATTCCTCAGCTAGCCACGCTGAGGGGAAAGGGAGAGGTTTCCAAGTTGAGCCAGGCTGGCTCAGGAATTCTGGGAATTGGAAGTCCACGAGTCATAAAAGGGCCAAGGTTGCCTACCCCTGGTCTAATATTTAGACTGTAATCAGTTTTCGTGATTTTGTACCCTAGTGAAATTCAACGGTAAGAAGACCAATAAGTTTTAACACTCTCCTCCAACTGCTTTTAAGGAGGATAGCTTCTTTACTAGGGGCGACTAATTTAAGCCTTAATTTGCCATCTGTGTCACAGCACCTTCAGTTGGATGGTAGCTTCACATTACAGCTGTTCAGAAGGATGCCGTAGAAGTGAACACAACGCACAGTACTGCGTTCACCCAATATTTTGAGCCAGGCAAGCCTCTGGAAGGGTTTCTCCTGATGCGTGAACCCAACCAACACATCAAAAGCGCGTGTTGTGTCTCCCGTCATTCCACACACCAACAGTTGGCTACTGGTGAGATACCCACTGCTTCTCCAAAGGACAACAATAGAAATTGAATTAAGCTGAACCTTGGATTGTTAGGAGCTGTTGAGTCACTTCGTGGCCGGTTCTCCTCAAAGCCCGTGAAGCGGTATATAAGTCTTAAGGGCTGTTGCTGTTGGAGGCTGGAGTCTTACCATGTCTGGGAAATAAGCCATAGCGGAAGCCTTAATGCTTTCAGGACTAGGAGGCTGAGGATATTCAGGAAAAGGATGAAAAAAATGATGTTCAGGATACTCGGTAAAAGGATGTAGAAGCTGATGGTACTTGAGGAAGGGGTGAAAAAGCTGAGGTATCTCGATAACATCGTCCTTTGTCAGCCCCAGCTCTCGATGAAGGATTTTTCTGTTCCAATCAATGCACTCCTGAAAGGGGAAGAAAGAGATGCTTTAGTGAGGAGCAAAAACGAGTAGGGTGAAGCCATACTTAATATTTCCATGCCCACAAAGTGAGCGCAGTAAAACCATAACTTCAGGACAGGCAACCCTCAACTTAATGGCCACACTAAAGCCTTTGAGCTCTGGTGCTGGAGAAGACTCCTGCGAGTCCCTTGGACTGCAAGGCGATCAAACCGGTCAGTCCTAGAGGAGATCAACCCTGACTGCTCTTTAGAAGGCCAGATCCTGAAGCTAAAACTCAAATACTTTGGCCACCTAATGACAAGGAAGGACTCACTGGAGAAGAGCCTAATGCTGGGAAAGATCGAGGGCAATAGAAGAAGGGGACGAGAGAGAATGAGGTGGCTGGATGGAGTCACTGAAGCAGCAGGCGTGAGCTTAAAGGGACTCCAGAAGATGGTAGAGGACAGGAAGGCCTGGAGGAACGTTGTCCATAGGGTCGCGATGGGTCGGACACGACTTCGCAGCTAACAACAACAAAGCCCAAAATTTATACGGCTAATTGAGTTTTTGCCCCGCTTTACGATTTTTCTCGCCACCATTTGTTGAGCGAATCGCCGCAGTTGTTAAATTAGTAACACGGTTGTTGAGCGAATCTGGCTCCTCTGTTGACTTTGCATGTCAGAAGGTCACAAAAGGGGATCACGACCCAGGCGCACTGTGAAGTCATTTGCCAAACATTTGAACGTAAATGACGTGACCATGCGGGATGCTGCAATGGTCACGGAAGTGTGAAAAATGATCCTAAGTCGCTAAGTGAACTAACTGTAAGTTGAGGACTCTGAAAGTTTTAGAATTTGATCTGAAAGGTAAGTCCCTCTTCGTGTATAACCCTTGCTTTAATGTTTTACTGACTAGCTAAGGCCCTCGCGGATTCACTTTTTGAGCTGTGCATTTTCCCAACTCGCCATCTTCAGATGTTTGTGTGATTTGCATTGACTCAACCGAAGGGTGCCTGTTTGGGTAGCCTTGTAGAGAAGTTGAGTTCACAAACGCCACAGCCATTTTTTCCCCTCTTGTACATCTTAAGATCCACAGCCTTTCCTTTCTCGCTAGGCCAGGGTCAAAATCTTAGATTATCTTTCTATAGATTATTCGTTGGGCCATTTTTCTCTCCTTAAGTCCTCCCTCAAAACCATGGAAAAACGCGTGCTACCATTTGGTAAGACGCAACCATTGAGGCTCCTCTTATTGGAGGCCACCTTGAAGATGGTGTAAAACATGGTTACAACAGGTTCAAAGGAGAGGGACAAAGATGATATTAGGAGTTGAGGGCAGGCTTGAAGGAACTTGGGATGGTCAACCTGGAGAAAAGGTGGAGGAGAGGAGATGTTGAACCTGAGGGACATAAAGGAGAGATGGAGAGAAGATAAAACGAAGAGGCTTCATGGATGAAAAGCAACACGTTCTCAAGGGCGGGGGAAACAAAGTCCAGGTGCCTTTAAGAAAAGGACCTGTGGGACAACTGCGACTTGGATGAATTGAGGATCGCCGTAGACAAGATGATCTAAAGTTGCTTTCCATGTCCAGAACATGAAAACTGGGGCAAGAAATAATGAACGCAAGGTGCAGTTTCTTAAATTTGAGATTAAATATAAAGGAATTTTTCCCCGATGTAAGGTCTGTGGAACAGAACTTAGGAAAGGCTGTGGATTCTCCACGTCTGGTGGTTTGTGGGTGTTTTTTTTTAAGAAGAAGCTGGACAGCCCCCTCGTGAACGGTTGGATTGGCAAGATAAGGCTGGACTGGCTAACCCTTGTCTTTTCATCCATCGCATTTTCTATCGTCTCTCGTGAGCATCTGAACAGAACAACGGACAATCCCTTGGTCCTCTCTGCTGGGTTTGGATCACTCGGTCTCCAGATTTAATAGCAGAATAGAGGGGATCCTTACTTGGCAGTAATAATTCCACCGCCTTAAATATTCATCAGCAATGATTTCTGATATGGAACGGGGCTGCCGATCACCTTGTTGGAATTCAATCCCTGTTCAAAAAAAACAACGAATATTGATTTAGTTTTGGGTGTGCATGTGTCTTTTAATCTCCCGTTAGAAGTCAGGATTATTGGGGCTATTCTATAATAAGGTAAAGGTTCCCCCGCACATGCGTGCTAGTCGTTTCCGACTCTAGGGGCCGGTGCTCATCTCCATTTCAAAGCCGAAGAGCCAGCGCTTGTCCGAGGATGACTCCGTGGTCATGTGGCCGGCATGACTAGACGCCAAAGGCGCACGGAACGCTGTTACCTTCCCACCGTTGTGGTCCCTATTTTTCTACTTGCATTTTTATGTGCTTTCGAACTGCTAGGTTGGCAGAAGCTGGGACAAGTAACTGGCTCACTGTTACGCAGCACTCGGGATTCGACCCGCCAAACTGCCGACCTGATCGACAAGCTCAGCGTCCTAACCCACTGAGCCACCGCGTCCCTTATTCTATAATAGAAAGCTGTTTGTTGTAACAGTTTTAGAACAGAGTCCCCCCAACTGGTCCGCCTCTGAGGGGCGGGAGGGAATGGTTCCGTGAGAGTGGCATGCACCGGTGCCTGTTGCTCACGTGCACATGCTCTGTGGCCATCAGCGTGTCCCTGTTGCAAACACCTCACATGGCCCACAGGTTGAGATTGGGGAGCCCTGGTCTGTTCCCAGTGGGAACAGACCAGGGCTCCCCAATCTAACCCTAACCCCCTTTTAACACAACCCAGCCCAAGGGTTGACTTCATCCTTTTCACACAAAAAAGTGGGGGGGGGGGCGCTGGTGCAATCCAGCTATCTTTCATTTCGGCTCTACACAGGAGAGAACGAATCAGCCCAACCTTGAGGCATTTTAGCTTCCCCGTGGCCTTCTTTTTTCTTCTCCTCCAGCAGTTTGAAGCAGGCTCTGGGGCTGGCCAGCAGCAGGCGAAAACCCTGAACGAGGAAGCAAGAAAAGGGAGTAAGGCAGAGAGGTGGGGAAAAGGTTACAGGACAGAGAGAGGACTAGCAGCCTAAAATGAACATTTAGCAGCTTAGAAGAAGCTTCTTCGCGCAGGGCAGGACAGCCAGAAGCTGCTGACCGGGCACTTCGATGGCCATGAACAGGTTTTTTCGTCCATCGCACGTGTGTGGAGAAGGATGGTAAGTCATTTCAGCCTTTTGTCGTGTCAAATAATAATAAAATAATAAACCTTTATTGTCAAAGTACAACATGTGTACATTGAGATTAGCTGAGCCTCCCCCCGTGCTCTCTCCCCCCCAACACACAGTGACAACAAACCCTCCATCCCACCACACTACGTGTACCAACTACACCACACACCGGCCTCCCAAGTCAATTCTGCATAAGATTATGTCCCATTTAAAAGCCTAACAGCCCACGGATAAAAGCTGCTTTTCAGCCTGTTGGTACGGCTGGCTATATTCCTATATCTCCTACCGGATGGTAGGAGAGTAAAGAGATATCGTCCAGGGTGTGAGTCATCCCTGAGAATCTTCCTCATTCTTCCAAGGCAACGAGCCCTGGCGAGGTCATCCAGTGGTGTCAGGGAACAGCCCACAATGTCTTGTGCTGTGCTCACCACCCTCTGTAATACTTTGCCAAAGCTGTTGGGAAAGAGGTTTCATTCTGTGCTAAAGCCCTGCTGTTTAATCAATTCCAGTTCTTGGTCTCCGCAAGTCCTAGAGCAGACATGTCAAACACAAGGCCCGGGGGCCGGATCCGGCCCGCGAAGTGGTTTCATGTGGCCCACAAAGCCATCCTGGAAACAGTGAGGGAACAGCCCCCACTGCCCTGGCCCTGGCCCAGAGACCCTCCTGCCAGAGACCCTCAGATCTGTCCCACTCCTGCCCAGGCCCCCATAGGCACCCTTGATGCGAACGATGTAGAGCTGGCCACGCCCACCCAGTAGGCCATACACAGTCTAGCCATGCCCACCCAGTAGGCCACGCCCACCCTGGCCATACCCACCCGGCCCCCTGAGGGCAACCACAATGCTGATGCGGCCCTCAATGAAATTGAGTTTGACACCCCTGTCCTAGAGATTGACCGCTGGGTCAAAGATCCACCTTGAAAACAGCCATCTACTCAAACTTTAGGACTGGTGCTTCTGAATATTCCCTTCCTCTGGGTTGGACAAGAAGTCCTCCAAGTCCCCTTCCAACTCTGTTATTCCTCCGGTGGCAAAACAGGGTTTCCGTTGAGTTAGAACTTCAGTGGATCCCCTAAAAGAGCTCAAGAGTTGCAATATAGCCGTTGGGTCGCCCCGAAGGTGCTTTTTCAAAAGGCAACTCGGCTTGGTTTTTCCTTGAAGATGTTTCACTTCTCATGCAAGAAGCTTCTTCAGTTCTGTCAGCCGATCCCTTGTCTTCAGTTCTGAGTGGCACAGTGGTTACACTGTGGCATCGCAGGCTGACTCTGCCCACAGCCAGCAGTTCGAGTCTCACCGGCTCAAGGTCGACTCAGCCTTCCATCCTTCCGAGTTTAAAATGAGGACCCAGATGGCTGGGGGGCAAATATGCTGACTCTGTAAACTGCTCAGAGAGGGCTGCCAAGCCCTGTAAGTGCTATCGCTATATAAGAGCCGTGGTGGCATGGTGGGTAGAATGCAGCATTGCAGGCTGACTGCCTGCTGTCAGCAGTTCAATCCTGACCGGCTCAAGGTTGACTCAGTCTTCCATCCCGGGGTTGGTAAAATGAGGACCCAGATTGTTGGGGGCAATATGCTGACTCTGTAAACCGCTTAGAGGGGGCCGTAAAGCACGGTGAAGCGGGATATAAGTCTAAGCTCTATTGCTATTGCTGTGAGAAGCAAAAGTCCAGCGGCCTTTTGAAAAAAACCACCTTTGGGGCAACCATGACCTGGATGATAGAACCGCCATGTACCAATGGGTGGATTTCTGCACCTAATAGACCTCCAGGCTCTTTTTTTTAAAAAATCCCATTTATATCCCGCCCTTCTCCGAAGACTCAGGGTGGCTTACAATCTAAGAAGCACAAATCAATGTGCTTAGCAATAGCCTTCATTCTATGTATATGCCTGCTTATTAGGGCTTTCGGGGGGGGCAAGCGGCATTTTTACAAAGTCAGCTTATTGCCCCCAACAATCTGGGTCCTCATTTTACCTACCTGGGAAGGATGGAAGGCTGAGTCAACCTTGAGCCTGGTGGGACTCGAACCTGCACTAATTGCAGGCAGCTGGTGTTACTTAAGGAGGCATTCGCCCACTGCTCCACCAAGGCTCTTAAGAATGGCAAGTTGAAATAATTTGGTAGGCCAGTTTCTTTGAGGGGATAAGCGGGACTAAGGTTTCCCTTAACTGAAACGTCTCCGGGTGGCGAATACTGTAAATATACAGCCGTATTTCACCCTTAGAGTCTGGTGGAACAGTTTATGGAAGCCTTAAAAGCTGTACCGCTAGGTGGAAATGCAGAATGTCAAAAAAAAAAAATTCTGCCCGCAGCTTTTGATCCCACACGGTCACTAATTATGTAAATTGGTCACTGAAAGCTCTTTCAAGTTTGAAACAAGGATTGGGGCCATACCTTCCGGTCTGGGGCAGGTACAAAGCTGAGAAATTCATCTACGTGTCCCACGGTCAGCCAATCCGTGTAGAGTTCAATGGGAGATTGTATAACCTGACTGTAAAGGAAGTCCAGGACCAGTTTGGACATAGGCTTATGATTGTTCCTAAAAAAAAGGAAAAAAAAAGTGGGACCTGAATTCTCAGGGTGTGTTAAACCATGATTTGTTAATGCACCACAGTTGATTGATTCACATCGCCTTAAGCCATACGGTATGCATTATAAGACAAGCCACCGTGATTAACATCTCTCATATTGAGTTGACTCAAAACGTCACCAGTCAGATGAGATTTTGGCGCCGGGACAGTCTTTGATTACAGTTGGCACCCAAAGAAGAGACTCCCTTTTATTCAATTCCTCTTCATCCAATTTACCACCTTTGAAAAATGCATTACTTTTTAAAGATCTCTGCGACTTGGTTAAAATCTTCGCTCGGATGCGCGGTTTTTTTTTTTTTTTTTTTTTTTTTGCAAAAGTTTTCCCCCAAGTCTGCTAGGGGAACGATTGAATTTGCTATCCCATGTTCCAACTGGCATTCGCTGTGAAGGTTGAACATCAATTAACTTGGAGAAATGTACAATTCTCTGTATTTCTCCAGAACTTCCATATGGGAAGAGGTAACCCAAGGGACTCTTCTGAATTTAAACCACAGATACATGGGAATCCAACACTTCTCCTGTTATCACTTACCGAGGCAACGCATTCCCTATTAGGATACGCCCAAGGGGATATTCCTTATCTTTGACGTTCACCGGAGGGCTGACTTCAAGATTCCCAAATGAATCCAGGCTGGAAGAAGACACCTCCAAGGGTAGTTCCCGTTTTACATACCCAAAATCTGGACCCTTGGGGGGAGGGAGTGTGGAAAAACCAACAGTTTGCATCAAATCAAGCAGACCTTACTCAACCACCTGTCAATGCAAAATATCCAAAGTTCTTTCGAAGAGTTTCATCTGTCGGAATCATGACATCATCTTTTTATCCGTGCCCTTATTTGAGAGATTGAGGTAAAGGTAAAGGTTTCCCCGCACACGCGTGCTAGTCATTTCCGACTCTAGGGGCCGGTGCTCATCTCAGTTTCAAAGCCGAAGAGCCAGCACTTGTCCGAGGACGTCTCCGTGGTCATGTGGCCGGCATGACTAGACGCCAAAGGCGCACGGAACGCTGTTACCTTCCCACGGTAGTGGTCCCTATTTTTCTACTTGCATTTTTACGTGCTTTCGAACTGCTAGGTTGGCAGAAGCTGGGATAAGTAACAGGCACTCACTCTGTTACGTGGCACTCGGGATTTGACCCGCCAAACTGGCGACCTTCTGATCGACAAGCTCAGCGTCTTAACCCACTGAGCCACCACGTCCCTCTGAGATTGAGATAAACGCATATAAAACTTGATCTGGGCCTCCTAACCCTATCCATTTCACCTTTCATGAACAGATGTGAGGAAACTAGTAATTTTTTTTTTTATTTTCTTGCAAGCGAAAGTTGAGAAGAAAACGCGGGGCTGTGATTTTTTCAGCAGCCAAGATTAAATCAGAGGGGGGGGAGAAAAACTACTTACCAAAACCTTCTTAAAGGGGAAGTTGCTCAGCCCTCTGTTCCTTGGAGAGTCAAAGACCACTGGGAATGTTTTGTGGGGAGCCTGGGTGTACCCAAACTCCATCTCATCCTAAGTTGACAGAAGAGGTTGAAATAAAATTAAAAGTGTCGCCTCTTTAGGATGGCCAACGGATTATAGAAACTTCGGTCTCAATTTCTTGAAACAGAAGGCAAAGGAACTAGGGGTTTCTTTACTAAAATTGATTTAAAAAGTGGTTACTGCAACGCGGAAAAATATGCACGACCGTGAATATGCCTAAGAATTTGTACGGCTTTCAATTGAGCCTTTGATGTTACCATGCCAGTGGATGTGTGCTCCTAGGAAAGAGATCCCATTTAGGATTGATAAAAACGCTTCCAATTATTTCCGGAGATGTACAGGATAAGGACTACCCCAGTTTCTTCCCCAGTAGCATGGGGATCTCATTGTTGTGATTCAGGGTCAGCCTGTGGGTTCGGCAGTTGGGTTGGACAATTCAGAGGAGGAGGAGGGGGGTGTTGGAGAGCCTGCAGAGGATAGCCCTGATGCTTCGCAGATCCCTCAGCCAGGCCCCTCCCATCTGGTCACGACGCAGACCCAGCTGTGTGAGCCTGACAGCATGGATGAAGATGACCCACAGCTGGCCCTGTTCAAGGACGCCCAACGCAGGAGGCAGTCAATCAGGAGTAAGCAGAGGAAGGCAATGGGGCACCTCGGAAGGAGGCATAGAGAAGCCACGCCTTGAACTGTTTAAAAGGGGAATGTGTGGGAGGGCTGGTTTGCTGAAGGCAACCATTTGAATAGCTCCTGTTTCATGGTTCGTGTTTGGTTTTGCTCTGTTTTATGTCAATAAATTTGGCAGGCTTAGTTCCAGCCTCTTGCCTTTTTGTAAAGGGGTTGTCCCTGCCTTTTCTGCAGGGCCGGTAGTAGGCTGGTACAGAACACTCATTTGGCAGACCACCTGTCCAACATGGCCTATAGTTTGTGACCTACCTGTATCCATCTGTCACCGCGATTTTCCTCTTCCGGGCAGACAATAAATTTGCATCCAGCTTCTGTGGCAAGCTTCCTTACATGTTCCACAAAATCCGTATTATAATCGATGCTGTGTATTCAGAGGAACAGGTGGAGATGTTAGAAAAAAGAGGAGAGAGAAGGGCTTGGGTGTTCACCAAATGTGATGGTGGGTGTCCAGGAAGCTTCATAAATGTACGTTGGTCCGTGTCTCCTTACCTGCAGATATAAACAGAAACTGGCTGCAAGGTGTTTGGGGTCATAATCCACGGAGCGACCCGGAAGACCAAAATATCCGTGAAAATGGAAATTTGTGGGTCCTTCTGAAGCAAGGAGAAATGGACCAAGAAATACATTAGATTTCAGAAAGAGGCATTTAAACATTTAAAAGTTACAGGATTTAGGACAGGGGGGTCTTCAAAGTTGGCCCTTTGGTGACTTGTGGACTTCACCTCCTCCATTTCCCCAGCCACTCAGGGGAATTCTGGGAGTTGAAGTCCACAAGTCATCAAAGGGCCAACTTTGAAGACCCCTGATTTAGGAGTACAGAGCTAACTTTGAATTAAAAAAACAAGACAGGTAAACATTCTCTTTAGTCCAGGAAAAGGAAAGAAGCTCAAGACAATGTCAGCTTGATCCTTTTTACTATCACAGGCTAAAGGAAATGGAAGATTTCAAGATTCTGTTACCATACTCTACAATAATAAAATAGAATTCTTGTAGTCTTCTGGAGTCTGTTTCCTGACCTGCCTACTCTTGAGTAGCCGATAAGTGAAGAAGAAGGAGGTCCTAGAGAGGACTTAGGATGAAGATTGAAAAAGCACTCCAGGTGCTTTCTCTGTTTTCCTGTCAAAGCCGCTTCCCTCTCTCTCTCTCTCTCTCTTCCCCCATGTTCTCTTTGATGTTCTCCATACCTTCCCGGTGATCTCCATGAGTGAAGCGTGGAAAGTGACCAGCCCTGGGAAGTCAGCGTCTGGGAATTTCAGCCCTTCCACATAGAAAACGCTCTCCACTTGACCAAGTTCCCATTTTACAAGGTAGGATATCTTTCCAGATCCTAGAACATGTTGGTAACCTCTCTGCGCCTTCTTGACTGTGAATCAAAACCCAATCTGTTTTATTCGTTTCTTTTTATTTCTTGGAAGCAAATATATACACCTTTATCCAGATCTATGCAGTTTTAAGCAATGTGCATAGAACAGAATAGAATAATAGAATAGAACAGAATGCAGAATAGAACAACAGAACAGAAGAATAGAATAGAATGCAAAATAGAACAACAGAACAGAAGAAATAGAATTAGAATTAGAAATATTAGAAGTGGAAATAGAATAGAATAGAATAGAATAGAATTAGAATAGAATAGAATAGAATAGAATAGAATAGAATAGAATAGAATAGAATAGAATAGAATTAGAATAGAATAGAATAGAATTAATAGAATAGAATAGAATAGAATTAGAATAGAATAGAATAGAATTAGAATAGAATAGAATAGAATTAGAATAGAATAGAATAGAATAGAATAGAATTAGAATAGAATAGAATTAGAATAGAATAGAATAGAATAGAATAGAATAGAATTAATAGAATAGAATAGAATTAGAATAGAATAGAATAGAATTAGAATAGAATAGAATAGAATAGAATTAGAATAGAAATAGAATAGAATAGAATAGAATAGAATAGAATAGAATAGAATAGAATTAGAATAGAATAGAATAGAACTAGAATAGAATTAGAATAGAATTAGAATAGAATAGAAATAGAATAGAATAGAATAGAAATAGAATAGAATAGAATTAGAATAGAATAGAATAGAATAGAATTAGAATAGAATAGAATAGAATAGAATAGAATAGAATAGAATAGAATAGAATAGAATAGAATAGAATAGAATAATAGAAGGAATGGAGAATAGAATAGAATAGAATTAGAATAGAATTAGAATAGAATAGAATAGAATAGAATAGAATAGAATAGAATAGAATAGAATAGAATAGAATAGAATAGAATAGAATAGAATAGAGCTGGAAGGGACCTTGGAGGTCTTCTAGTCCAGTTCCCTGCTCATGGAGGAGAACCTATACATAATTAAACCCAAGCACATTAACCTTTTGAGATCCGAAGGAACTTGTGGTTGGTCATCATTGGTGACCAGAGAGCTGGTCAAACTTTTGATCCGTCATAGCAAAATTATGGACCTCCTCTTTGGTGCGGGACAAGGAAGATTGGTATCGGCTTGAAAATGCTACCTTATTTTCTCTACGTGAGGAGCATGAAAAGGGAGAAGAAGACACCATGGTTGCTCAGAGAATCTAGAATAAGCACTCTCCTTTTGGGTCTTTGCTTCATCCACCTTCGGCTTCGGTCCTGAAGCCCAATGGCCTGCTGGCCTTCAACACGTACCTCGAGCGTGGAAGACCCCCACTTTGTCCGAATCCGCTTCCGAGATGTGAAGAGTCAGCTGGTATTTTTCAAAAATTTCACTGGGCCCCTGAGCGGTCAGGATCATACGGGACATGTCCTCGAGGTCTAAAAGGAGAATCCATTCAATTCCAATTCAGCCAGAAAAACTTTGACTTGTGGCCTCGCGCTTTCATTGACCATAATCTGGCCTTAGCTTGGTTGACGACTTCAACCGTTCCTAACCTATTCCCAATTTCTTACGTGTCAGGTCGTGTGACCGTGGGGGCGCGGCATGAACACTTACCGATAACTTTGGGATATGATACGGGCCATCAAGCAATCTGAGGACCTAGCGGTGTGCTTCCGTTGCAACACTGCTTTTATACAGATTGCGCATCTTGGATGTCCACACCTCTTAAGAAGCTTCTGAGATGGAGAAACAAACTGCCCTTAGCATTGGTTGCTACTGCCTACCTTCCTTGGTTGTCAACACGGTGTCCTTGTTGTCTTCCTGTACCGCTGTAGGATTGTCTCGGTCACAGTTCACCAAGAGAATGGCGCCTTTTCCATCCGGACCCCAGCTCCACTGATCCTGCAGGGACGGGAACCCTGATGTCAGGATGGACATCGGCAAAAGTGGGGTCCCTCTGTGGCTCTGCCTTTCCCCACCCCCCCCACCCCCAAAAGCCAGGATCTGTTCCTCCTCTCGGTGTGGAGGGTATGAAAAAAATAACCACTTTCCTCTCCAGAAGATGCCAGAAGACCAATTTCGAGTCTCGGGAGCCCTTGTAAGAAGCAGCACATGCTTCCCGGTTGATCCAGCTACAATTTCATTTATTATGTATTTATTTGTTACGTTTATATGATTGTAATTAGCCGGGTGAGCTCATGACGGCACCTCCCCAGCCAGGTGTGCCCCAGATGTGTTAGCAAGTCCGATCCTCCCTCGCCAGCAGGAGAAGCAGCCCATAATGCCATCAGCTCCCTAAGCACTCAGTTTGCATTATGTTACAAATATTTTCTTCCCTGGCATTCTGCTTCAAAAAAAAAAATAATCTTTACCTTTTGACTCCCTCCTCTGGTCACCGTTCCCGTACGGTTTATATCCGCATCCAAGGACATTTCTGCAGCAGGAAAACAAAGTGTGTGTGTGTGTGTGTGTGTGTGTGTGTGTGTGTGTGTGTGTGTGTAAAACAAACTTCATTATTCCCATTCAAAGCCTCTCCTTGCATCCCAGTCTCATTTTTCTGCGAGAAAAGTATATTTTGGGGGCATTTTTAGTTAGGCATCTCCTTTCCCCCTGCTTGATCCAAGTCTGATCCTGGCAGGGTTTGCCTATCCAGATGTGCTGAGATACAGCCCCCCCCAAAAAAATTCACCCTTTGGGCCGTTGCCACACCTGTCCACCCCTGCCAGCTCACCTATGCAGGTAATATGCAGAATCGCTTTGGCAATTGGGTCCTTGCCGTTAGCTTCGTAGTAGGAAACGCTGATCTGCAATTATACCACCAAATAATAAATTTAGGTCAAAGGATATTGGGGAATGGCACCCCTTAAAAGCCTCCCTCTCTAACGCACCTCTGTTTTCAACTGGATAAGGTACCAGGGTGTGCCTGTGCACAAAGGGAACATATAACTGAGAAATTTCTAATTTGCTTCATGGTGGATAAATAGCAATAGCATTTAGACATATATACCGCTTCACAGTGCTTTACAGCCCCCTCTAAGCGGTTTGCAGTCAGCATATTGCCCCCACCCCACCCCCAAACAATCTGGGTCCTCATTTTACCAACCTCACAAGGATGGAAGGCTGAGTTAACTTTCAACCAGTCAGGATCGAACTTCTGGCAGTTGGCAGAACTAGCCTGCAATGCTGCATTTTAACCACGGCTCTAATAAAACCTTACCCTGCATTTTGATCTCACTTGGCTTTTAAAACAATTCTCCCGTTGTATCTTGACAAGGATCCGCTGAAGGAGGTGAGTTTGAGAACCCACCGAATGAATTCATATTTTTTTTTGTCTTCCCCCGCTAGAATTCTCCGCTGGTTTCCCTTGCCAAGTTTAAGCCCTTTTTTGATTTCCAATTAGCGCAATTATCTGAACTTCATAAACCAGGCTTATTGCAGAGCTTACGATGACAAATAATGGTTGGAAGGGACCTTGGAGGTCTTCTAGCCCAACCTCCTGCTCCTAGACCTTATACCGTTCCAGAGAAATGGCTGTCCGGTCTCTTATTAAAAACCTCCATTTGTTGGCACACCCACAGCTTCTGCAGGCAAGTCGTTCCGCTGGTTTATTTTACGATGGTTTTGTTCAAGGAAATGGTTTTGCGGTCTTAAATGAGGCCTACAAATCCCAGGACCTGTTGCAGATGAGAAGCAATCTTTGGCCAACGTTTCCGTCCTCACCTTTTTGTCATTGACTTCGGCGCTTGGAGCATCCGCGGTGGCGGTGAACTTGACGTTCTTGTCCAGCGGCCATTTTGAGCCAGGGCAAGAGAACTTGGATTTTGACATGTGGTCAGCGTAGATGTTCAGGCCCTGGGTGACCGAGATCTGAAAGCAGGTCGCAGCCCTTGGAGCTGCTCTGAAAGAAAGACGCCGCTCGTTGAAAAAAAAACTTCCCATTTAGGTCACAAAACAGATCGAGACACGTAGCTTCTTCCCCACTTCCCCGCATTGCCATCAGCCCCAGGAATAGTTCTCTTGATTCCTTGCCAAACCACCTCATAAATATGGGTGAGATCTGACTCCTAACGTCCAAGATATTTTTTGACTGAAGGAATAATCCCTCCAAAAGAGCATAGCAAACTCTTGTCGTTGGCCAACTGCAGCCAGCCAAAAACTGGGAATCTACCCCCAGTGAATTTGGCAATGGAAAACTGGCTTTCAAAATGCTGCTTTTTTTTTTTTTTGCCACCCCTGGGACATTTAAGCACTGGAAACTGCATTTCTAATTTACTTTCCCCTAACCTGGCTCGGGTAAATTCCACCAACAATCCCAACTGACCATTATTTTAAACTGGGAATACTTGCTGACGTCCGTGGAGATTTTCAGTCGTCTAGGTCACGTGTGTTTTTGTTCCAAAAGGCAACTGGACTTCCTTGTTTGAAAACGTTTTCGCTAAGAAGCTTCTTGAACGAGAAGCGAAACGTTTTAAAAAAAAAGACCAAGAACGTTCAGTTGCCTTTTGGGGGAAAAAAGCACGTTTGAGACAACGCTTCTTAATGTGAAGATGCTGTGGTGGGGCAGTGTTGAGCATCGACTCTGGATAATTGTGCATATATTTTATCTTTTTGCATCGAAAGCTGGTGAAGACATGGCAGTGTTTGAAGCGCACACCGGGTGACAAGGATGAACGCATTCAGTCTGCATTTAGCTGTCACTTTTTATTATCCTTGCTTCCTATTTTGTGTCTGCTTTCTCCACATCTAGTCCCCTTCTAATCCAAATTTAGTTCTGTGGTTTTAATAAAGCAGTTCACCAGATTTTTCTCCCCGGTGCATAGTCAAAAAAACAAAGGCAGAAAAAGGAACTCTTAAATTATAAAACTGTTTTTCAAGAGAGCATTTGAAGAGTCTGCTGCCCCCTGTAAATCATCTTAAGACCCTCACCTTCTCAAGAGCTTTGTGCTTATGGCATCTTGGAGCCCACTCAACAATCCCAAGAGTTTTTTTAAGTATATGTGGGCTCAGCAAGGAAGGATTGTGCTGCATTCACACCTGAGATGACAACTGCTTGGCATATCCTTCACCATCTACCTGCACCCAAGTTTTTTCACACCCTCCTCTGATTCTGTTTTGCGGTCAACCTTTCCAAGGTGTGCCGCACTCTCATATACACTGATCACAGCCAATGTTTATTCAGCGTATGTGTGGGCACACATTCACTGCTGCTGCAACCACAAAAACCCTTTAAAAAGCTTCATCTAATCCTGACAGGTGTTGCTTTAATAAATCATGATAATTACAGCAACCACAGATGGCAGCATTGTGGTGTTTTTTTTAATAGAGGAAGAATGTAAATCAGTTTTGCTATGATTCCCATCCGGTTCGGGATGAGTCATTGAATAACTGGGACAGTGTTTCTTGACCTCTGGTCCATGGGGCACAATGTCACAGGGGGTCTGCAAAGGCTTGAAGAAATAATTCTGATTTAAATCTTCAAGTCTTGGGGTCTGTGCATGATCGGTGGCCACGAAAGCTATTTAAAAGTGGGGGGGGGTCCATGGTGAAGAAAAAAATTGATAACCTCTGACCTAGGATACTTCAGGACAAAGTCCGTGGCTTTTACCTTCTCAGAGATCCAGGGGGAAAAAAATCAAAATCTTTGCAGAATAAGCCCCTAGTCGTCCCTGCAAATCTAATTTCTGCTCTCAGGACAAAACCTTGATGCTAAACTTCTATAAAGTTTTTTTTTTAAAAAAAAGATTCTTTGAAGTGGATGGCTTTTTTGCCTTGTGTTTCAAAGGCAGGGAAGGACTGCGTAGAGAGAGAAGGAAATGAGATGTGGTTTTTTTTTTCCTTGCTAACATGATAGATTTTTATTGCCATCACTGCTTGGATGGAAGTTCAACGTGGCCCTTCCCTTCCTCTGTGAGATCAAGCAATTTTTCCTGCTGCCTGTCAGCAGTTCAGGAACGCCTTGAGATAGCAAAACAAACGATAGCATTGTCCATTACCTTTGCAGATTACCTAATGGCGAGGCTTCCTTGACAAAACACCAGTGGGAACGTTCAGAAATCTGGGCATCAGTGTTTGGTTGTGTTTTTTTTTGGGGGGGGGGAGATACCTCACTCACCTTTAAAGATGCTTTTGAGCTATTTAGCAAACCCCTCTCCACCCACCCATCCCGGGCAACTAATAATTGTGAAATGAAAAGGCACCACGCGTATGCCACAGACGCAAAATAAATAAAAAGTTCTCTGCTAAATTTCAGCTGCAAAAAAGGGCCCTTTGCGAAACCGAAAGCGTCTTTTTTAAGTTCTCCTTCTGTAAATCAAAAAAAAAAAAGTTAAATGTCCGGATGCTTACCCGCAGATGTCCAGGCAGAGTTCAGTGCCCAGAATGTGAACAAGGCTGGTAACCTCCTGGGTGGAAAGCTGGACACACCTCTGTACAGGCATTTTGGGTGGAATTTTTTCTTTTTTTTTTCCGTCTTCCAGGGGTGGGTGGGCTTGTTGGCTCTGGAATAAAGTTCCCTGCGTTGGGAGGGAGAGGTTTTAAAGGGGAAAAAGTGGGGTGGCCACCTGCTCACCCTCTCCACCCTGCCCTATGATAGGCTGGTGCACTTCCTATTCCTGCCTTTCGGAGCTCAGATGGCTGATTTGGGAGCTAGCCAAAAAAGAGTTATCATCAGCAACCACCCCAGGGCAAAGGAGGAGGAAGTAGCCAGCAGGCGTGGAGACGTCTTAGAAAGTAATCCATCTTCTTGGCTGAGACAGGTTGATTTATTTAGATTTGATTTCTATAGCTGCCCATCTCAGCAGAAGGCTCTGGGAAGCTCACGATTCAGAAACATAGGTTAGAATAGAAATCTTTAGCTTTTACTTTTGGAGGAGCTCTATTACAGCTTTCACTGCCTGTCTACCCATGAAATCTTTGTTGTCGTTAGCTGCGAAGTTGTGTCCGACCCATTGCGACCCCATGGACAACGTTCCTCCAGGCCTTCCTGTCCTCTACCATCTTCTGGAGTCCATTTAAGCTCACGCCTGCTGCTTCAGTGACTCCATCCAGCCACCTCCTTCTCTGTCGTCCCCTTCTTCTCTTGCCCTCCACCTTTCACAGCATTAGGCTCTTCTCCAGTGAGTCCTTCCTTCTCATTAGGTGGCCAAAGTATCTTTTAGGTTCAGGATCTGGCCTTCTGAAGAGCAGTCAGGGTTGATCTCCTCTAGGACTGACCGGTTTGATCGCCTTGCAGTCCAAGGGACTCGCAGGAGTCTTCTCCAGCACCATAGTTCAAAGGCCTCAATTCTTTGGCGCTCAGCCTTTCTTATGGTCCTACTTTCACAGCCATACATGAAATCTTTAAAACATTCTAAAACAATTTTTTTAAAAAAAAACAGCAGTAAAAGCCAATAGCGCACCCACAAACCCTATTCAAATGTCTAATCCTTCCGTGCCAAATTGTAAAGATTTTGTCTTTTCTAGCTGGAAAGAAGTAAGTCGCGAACTCGACACGCATCTTTAGCTGAGATCCAGACATTCAGGGCGGTGATTTATCTGGAGCACTTGAGATCCGCGGAAGAAGAGTTTTGAAAACGGGACAGCTACCTCCCCGCTCTGGAATAAAAGAGATTTTAGGAGCCCTGCAAATAGGAGTCGCCAAATCCTGCGTCTTAGTTCCCAGAGGTATGTTTGTATTTGAGACGAAGGATAAAATGAACTTGGTTTCTTAAAATACAGCTCAGTTTTGAAGCCAAGCATCTTTAGGAGACGTTAGAAGCCAAGCATAGATTTTGGGCAGAGAAGCTTGCCATCTTAAATTGATGAAAAACGTTTAGATTCTCCCTCCTTCTGGGAGAATCAGATTTGGCTTAGACACCAAAGAAGAAGGCTGTCTCCAGAGTTTAACTAAATAAGAAGTTTAATTTCAGCACACAAGGAATAGCTGAGATGAGTGACGATCCAATAAATATCCATGTCTTATTTATCCAGTATTCCTGGTACAGTTTAGCAATAGAGTCCCCATCAAACCAAGGAATCTTCCTGTTATTTTTAAAAGCCGAGCCATGTTTTCTTGCCCCAATTCCGTGAAAGGGGGAAAAAAATTGTGTACAGTGCGTAATCCACTCCCACCGATGGGCATTTTTGTAACACCAGCGTTAAGCCAAAAAGGAATACAAACATCAATAAAGACCAGAAATTGATAAAAGGACAGTTTACAGATTAAAAAAATTAAATACTAGTTTATGACATGCCAAGAAGACAGAGGTCATGGGGGAATAGGCATAAAATAATTGGTTTTGCAATTTTGTGGACCAGATCGTGCTTTTAACAGAGAGGCCCCAAACGCTCTGTTCATTGAACAATTACAGAATCGTGGAGCTGTATAGCATATATGAATAGTTAAGTGCAGGTAATAGTTGATTTAATGACTGTTAAAAGTTATAACCGGCCCTGCAAAAAATCATTTAAGACCATTTTGAGTGCCAGCGGGTGATCCCCAGGGGAAGGGCGTTCTCTGTGGGTGCGCCTGCCCTATGGAATGATCTGCCTGTGGATCTCCGGACTGCCCCCGACCTTCATTCGTTTCGCCGGGACCTAAAAACCTGGTTATTTGATTTATCTGGCCTGGACTGAGGGGTTTTAAATTTTTAAATTTTTAACTTTTGGGGCTATTAATTGTTGTTTAATTTTATTTTAACTCTATTTTAACTTATATTGTTTTTAAACTTTGCCCTGTAAACCGCCCTGAGTCCTTCAGGAATAGGGCGGTATATAAAACCAATTAAATAAATAAATAAATAAATAAATAAATAAATAAATAAATAAATAAATAAATAAATAATTTTTTTTACATCTAGGACTGTTGCAGTATCAATATGCGTTTTGATCGAGTGATGAAAATTCAGATTCTTAGCAACTGACTCATATTTATGACAGTCGCAGTGCCCTGTCCCCTTTTGAGAACTTCTGGCAAACAAAGCCAATGGGGAAGACAGGTATCACTTAACAACTGTGTAACTAGCTTCATCACTGCAGTGATTCACAACTGTGGCAAAAAAGGTCGTAAAATGGGACAAACGTCCCACTTAGCTCAACCGTGGTTGTCAAGGCCTACCTGTAATACAAGCACACACACACACATTTTTTTTGACAATTACGCTAATGCTTGAAGGTGTTGAATGTACACCCAGGGTCCCTTAATGAGTGAGGATGCAATTTGCCAGCTTCTGTTTAAGCCAATTAGCACCTTTTCTGAGATAAAACAAAAATTATCCCTCCTTAAACCGGGAGGTGGCCAGTTTTTAAGAGGCTGCTTTTGCTTTGAAGTTTTTTGATCTCCCTTTCACTTCGTCTTTGGGAAAGACAAGATGTCTGCCTTCCTCTTAATTGGTCCTTTTCTGGAGGGTTAGATTTGTATTAATTTATTCTTCCGTAAGGGACGTGGTGGCTCAGTGGGTTAGGACGCTGAGCTTGTCGATCAGAAGGTCGGCAGTTTGCCGGGTCGAATCCCGAGTGCCGCGTAGCAGAGTGAGCGCCTGTTACTCGTCCCAGCTTCTGCCAACCTAGCAGTTCGAAAGCACATAAAAATGCAAGTAGAAAAATAGGGTCCACTCCGGTGGGAAGGTAACAGCGTTCTGTGCGCCTTTGGCATCTAGTCATGCCGGCCACATGACCACGGAGACGTCCTCGGACAAGCGCTGGCTTTTCGGCTTTGAAATGGAGATGAGCACCGGCCCCTAGAGTCGGAAACGACTAGCACGCATGTGCGGGGGAACCTTTACCTTTACCTTTATTCTTCCGTAAGAAATAGAGAAGCAGTTAAGCGAACCCAGTTGAGGTTGGACTGATGGGACGATGTGTAAGCTTGTCAATTTTCTGTCTTGAAAGCGACTTAGGAGCGAATAATGCTGCTCATAAACCCCCATAATCCATCATCTGTTCCTCCCCGCAGAGTCTTAGTGTTTTCACACCCAGGAGAAGCCTGGACGTACAGTGGAGATGTGAAGATGCCAGCTTGAGTCTTCCAAGACCTTGATATATAGTCACCCTGCGTGGAGTTGTCTATTGCCCTGACAAAGGGGCACAGCCATCACAACATCTTACGATCACATCCCAAAGCTGCTTTTTTTCAGGAGGCAACTGCCGACTTCCTTGTTTTTTCTCGGAAGACGTTTTGCTTCTCCTCCAAGGAGGTTCTTCAGCTTTGATCCAGCTCTTCTTGGAGGAGAAGCGAAACGCCTTCCAAGGAAAAACAAGAACGTCCAGTTGCGTCCTGAAAAAGCAGCTTTGGGGGCAACCGTGGCCTTGGATGACTTGAGAATCTCCGTAGACATCCTACAATCGTGAATTTCACAGATTTATCGCACGGAGACAAATGTTTTGGTTTTTTTCCAATAAGCTTGGTGGGATGACCTTAATTTTGACCTTTTGGCAAGAACTTCTTGATCTGACCTAAGCATGATTTGATAGAACCTGCTTTTTCTTTGCTTTTGTCCCATCTGCACTCCGAGAGTCACGCTTACCTGATTAAGGTGTGTTTGTTAATTGTGTTAATTGTTTGCTCACTGTGTGTGCCGCTTTGGGTGTGAGCCATGCCTTACGAGCGAAAGGACCTTGCAGACTTTCATTCACCCCATAAAAACATGAGAGGGGAGCTTGCATCTCTGCCCCCCCCAGCTAGATTTGAAGGGGTTAAGTGCAAGGCATCTCTGCTTAAGCACAGAGGGCTGCATTTTTCTCCTTTTCATGGAGATCTGTCATTTGGGGAATCTTCCCATGAATTTCTAAGCCAACCTGGGATTCACATGCAGCCTGTCCTAAACTTACAACTTCAGCTGCGATTAGAATTTCTCTTGCTGAGCTAGGCTGTTATTTAATAAGCCGTGCCCAATTTTTTTTTTTGGCCATGGTTGTTAAAACAGATCGCTGCAGTCATTAAGCAAATCGTGCCATCATTAAGCGAATCTGGCTTCTGACATGGACTGCTTGATGGAAAGCTGCTTGGCAATAACGTGACCTCTGCAAAGTCTCGTATACGCTCGCCGGTTGCCAAGCGCCAGAAGTTTCATCATGCTGCCACGGTCGTAACCGCAAGGACCGGTCACAAGACATTTATGTCAGTGCCGCGGTCACTTTGAACGGTCGCTAAATGAACCGCGATAAGTCAAGGACAACCTGCACAGTATGAACTCTGCCCCTGTGTATTGTTTGCTTTATTGTCCCTGGCGAGGGACTTCTCTCATTTATTGAATCGTGAAGTATTTCGCGTAATGTCACCGAGTGTGCCTCTTGCTAAAGAGATTTCACTGGCGAAGCACCCGTGGCCCTCATTTCGAAGGACAAACAGGGCTTCGGTGGTTAATTGGGCAGCCCAACACTTCCTCCTGTGTGTTGCGGACGAAAGTCACCGAAGTTGCAAAGAAATCAGCTTGCGCACAGCTGAACAGGGGACAAATTTCATAACGCAGATTTTTCTTTCTGACAATTCTGCGTTCCTGGCTGAGATCACGCTCCCATCTCAGTCCCAATGTTCAGGGATTGCCGTCCTTCTCTTTTTTGGGGTGAGATCCTCAGCTGATTTTTATTTTTTTTTGCAGCTTCTCCTTCATCGCTCTACCCTTAGCCTCTAAATCTACCTCTTCTCTAGTGGCGGACAGGAACCGTCCCCTTACCACATGCAAATTCTGCCAAGTAATGAAACTTTGGGCTGGACTTGCATAACTCTTTAGAACCCCGGAGTTAGCCGCTTAAAACCACTTGCAAGGTTTTATTTCCTCCTTCACAAAAAAAAAAAAACTTTGGGAAGTCAATTTAGGTCAGCCTTCCTACAATGCATAAGTATTTCCGGCTCCTTACAAAGAGGAGAGACAGCAGATAATAATAATAATATAATAATAATAATAATAATAATAATAATAATAATAATAATAATAATGATGATGATGATGATGATGATGATGATGATGATGTTGGAAGGGACCTTGGAGGTCATCTAGTCCAACCCCCTGCTAAGGCAGGAAACCCTATACCATTTCGGAGAAATGGCTGTCCAGTCTCTTCTTAAAAACTTCCAGTGTTGGAGCATTCACCACTTCTGGAGGCAGGTTGTTCCTTGTGGTTTTTTATCCAGAAGCTCCTGCTGATCGCTTTTGAATAATTTCCCACTGGAAAATGTAAAACACATTTGGCTTTTCCTGGTAATTTCTTTCTTTTTTTTATTGAAATGTTTTAAAATACATTTTTAGAACATATACCCCATCTGCCCCTACCCCCTCTCCTTCCCTCCCTTCCCAACACCCCCCCCCCCGACTTCCCAGAGCCGAATACAGGGTATTACATCATACAATCTTACTCTAAAATATTCTAAATAATATAATTACTCTTTAAATCCTATCGCACTTTAACTCTCCTTAGCCATAGAAAAGATAAATAATATATCCTCAAATTATAATAACTAATAACTATTCATATGCTAAATGATACTTTGTAGTCCCATATTTGTTCTGAATATAATCAATCCATCTTCTCCATTCCACTATATATCTCTGTTGCGAATGATCTTTCACATATGCCGAGATTTTGGCCATTTCTGCCAGGTTCGAGACTTTCAAAGTCCGTTCTTCTATAGTAGGCAGATCCTCCTTCTTCCAGTATTGCGCTACCAAAAGTCTTGCAGCTGTTATTAAGTTCAGCATCAATTTAGTTTCTATAGCAGTACAGTCAGTGATAATACCCAACAAAAACAATTGTGGTGAAAATCTTATCTTTTTCTTAAAGATCTTCTGCACGTTCCACCAGATTTTGATCCAAAAAGCTGTAACTTTTTTTACAAGTCCACCATACATGATAATACGTTGCATCATCACAACCACACCTCCAACATTTTGGCTGACAATTTTCCCGGTAATTTCTTTTTCTCTGGCTGGTTACTCCAGAGACAGCGTTTTTCCCCCAGAAAGCCAGACAGATTTTATCTAATGTGTGCTGTCTTGGGTTTACTTGCATGGTTAGCTTGTTAGGGCTTTGCGTTTTCAGAGACACCAAATGGAAACGGAATTGGGGAAGGTGCTGAGAAGTTATCTCTGGGAAAAGTTCTCCATCTCCTTCCTACAACTTTCCACGCTGCTGCCCCTCTCCAACCTCGGAGACAAAGGTGCTGAGAAAATTTAAGACTTGAGTTAACAGGGTGGTTTGTTCATGGAAGGATATTCCACCAGTGAAAGGAAAATGGTTCCCGTCGGACGTTGGTGCCACAGTGGACTTCTCCGGACAAGACGTGGTAGGAGAAAAAGTCATCAATGAACGTGCAGGAGAGGCCCAGTGGCTCCAAGAGGGAGCGGACTCTCGCTTCCAAGCAACACTGGCCGTGGATGATGGGTCCGTATGGCTTAGGAATGCCCAGGTATTTTCCTAAGACGAGCATATTGACCTGCAGAGAGAAGAGGACAAAGGATTGAGCTGACTTCTCATCCATCTCTTTCTTCCAAGCAGAACAACAAGTGTTAAAAGGGACCGTGGAGGCTCTGTTCAAGGAAGAAGCCCTGTACCATTTCAGACAAAGCCTCCAGTGTTGGGGCATCCACAACTTCTGGAGGCAAGCCATGCCACTGATTAATTGTTTTAACTGTCACCCACAACTTCTAGAGTTAAGCCGTTCCGCTGGTTAATTGTTCTAACTGTCAGGAAATTTCTCCTTAGTTCCTGGTTGCTTCTCTCCTTGGTTAGTTTCCATCCGTTGCTTCTTTGTCCTGCCTTCAGGCACTTTGGAGAATAGCTTGACTCCCTCTTCTTTGGGGCAGCCCCTGAGATATTGGAACGCTGCTATCATGTTCCCCCTGGTCCTTCTCTTCATTAAACTAGACCTACCCAATTCCAGCAATTGTTCTTTGTATGTTTTAGCCTCCAGCCCCCTGATCGTCTTTGTTGCTCTTCTCTGCACTCTTTCCAGAGTCTCAACATCTTTTTTAATACTGCGGTGACCAAAACTGGATGTCATATTCCAAGTGTGGTCTTACCAAGGTATTATAAAGCGGTGTTAACACTTCACGTGATTTTGATTCTATACCTCTGTTTAATGCAGTCTAGGATTGTGTTGGTTTCTTTGGCAGCTGCAGCACACGGCTGGCTCCTGTTTAAGCGATTGTTACATCAACACTCAAAACTTCCCTTCATTCAGTTTTGGAAGGAACCTTTTTTTTTGCCCAGCATTGAGTAAAATGGTTGTCATCCCCCATGTCTGTGTCTCTGCTAAAGGGTTTAAATCTAAGCTTCCCTTTTTTGAGTCAACAGGAATTAGCCTTCACGATGAGAACCATGGCTTGGAGGTAACTGTGCTGATGGCCATCGTCTTCGTTGTTAATCTTCCACCCCGTGTATTTTTTTTTTAAGAAAAAACCCCTTTTGGCCACTACCCATTCAACATAAACACACGGAATGCAATCCTCAGAAATTAGGATAAGAAAATTAGGAAACGTTCCAGTTTCTCCCTTTTACAGATGGAAACTGTGGGTAGATTATAAATCTCTGCTGTTCTCTCCAGGGGCCATTGAGAACCATCCTTGGGTGTTGGCTCAGCCCCATGGGATGCTCCGAAGGGATCCTGCTTTGGGAAGACCGATGGGAAGGGGTCTCTCTCACCATGTCTGGGAACAAGGCTGACGCGGTGGATCCTTCAAGAGTAAAGAGCTGAGGGATGTCAATAATGTCTCGTTCAGTCAATCCGAGTTCCCGCTTTAAAATACTCCGGTTCCAATCAATGCAACTCTGGGAAGAGGAACAGAAGGAAAAGGTGCGTGATGCAAATGGGTCCCCATCAGGTTAAAGTGGGGGTGGGTCTTCCAACTTGGCAACTTTAAGACTTGTGGACTTGAACTCCCAGAATTCACAGCTGGCTGGGGGATTCTGGGAGTTGAAGTCCACGAGTCTTAAAAGCTGCCAAGCTTGGAGAGCCCTGGGTGAAAGGTTCAATTCATGTTACCTGTCTTGAAGGCACTTTGACTTGGCGTCTTATCTCATCATGGTCCTGAGTTTAGCGTCCAAATAATAACCTAGCAGTTCGAAAGCACGTAAAAAATGCAAGTAGAAAAATAGGGACCACTACGGTGGGAAGGTAAAAGCATTCCATGCGCCTTTGGCATCTAGTCATGACCACGGAGATGTCCTCGGACAAGCGCTGGCTCTTCGGCTTTGAAACGGAGATGAGCACCGGCCCCTAGAGTCGGAAACAACTAGCACGCGTGTGCGGGGGAACCTTTACCTTTACCTCTAGTTCTGGTTAATAATTTCCCCTTTATTTGGGAAATTAATGTTTCCTCGCAGCCCGGTGAAATGTTCAACAAGGACACAAAAAAAGAGGTGTGGGACATATTGTAGAAAGGGACGTGTAGGCTGAAAAGCTATATGCGGTTGTTGATTTAAGAGGAGAGTTTTAAATCTTTCCAGAACAAAGCAATGTTTCTTTGCTCAGCTGGGGAAAACCAGGAAGTAGCAACGCTTGTATAAAGTATGTGATATTTCAAACGACAACACATCACTTTTCTGTAAACCAAACCCAAAAAAATATGAAAATAAGAATCTCGGATTTGAAAACAGGCAGCTGATAACTTTTTATTGCAATTATTCTGACAGATCCAAAAAGAGGATCTAGCGCGGGTCAAGAAAGGAAATTACCGAGAGCCGCCCAGACAAAATCTTAGCAGTTTGGATGATGCAAACAAACTTCTTAGAAAAGTCGTAGACGAAAGGGCATCCTGAGAAGTCTGGTTGAGTTTTTAAATAATTGTTAAATGGTTACTTAGTGGTGGGAAGTTAATGATATAATGGGGAACTTCTGCTTTTTTGCTGGGAACCTTTTTTTTTTTTAATGTGGTCTTTGTAAAGGAGAAAAGCACGCCTGAATTTCCTACGCCTTTGTTTACTGTTTTACCTGAACGTATTTGCTGTCTTGGCGCAAATTTCTGTCCGTCAGGATCTCGTCGAGGGTAATTTTCCCCACCGTCCGGAGACCTGGAAAAAAATAAGATTTGTGCCTTGGGATGGCTGGCGTCTCACGGGATCAGACGGGAAGAATAATGTTAACGCTCACCTTCAAATAGAGCAGTGTCCCCGTGACCTTCTTTTTGCTTCTCTTCAAACAGCTTCAAGCAAGCGAGGGGACTGGCTAGAAGCAGACGGAAACCCTGCGTGGAGACACACACACACACACACACACACAGGTGTGTAAGAACCAGCTGCATTTTGTTCCCAGAGAATCAGAATCACAGAGTTGGAAGGGACCTTGGAGGTCATCCAGTCCAACCTCCTGTTGTGATTCAGGGTCAGCCTGTGGGTTCGGCAGTTGGGTCGGACGATTCAGAGGAGGAGGAGGGGGGCGTTGGAGAGCCTCCAGAGGATAGCCCTGAGGCTCTGCAGAGCCCTCAGCCAGGCCCCTCCCATCTGGTTACGACGCAGACCCAGCTGTGTGAGCCTGACAGCATGGATGAAGATGACCCACAGCTGGCCCTGTTCAAGGACGCCCGACGCAGGAGGCAGTCAATCAGGAGTAAACAGAGGAAGGCAATGGGGCACCTCGGAAGGAGGCAGAGAGAAGCCACGCCTTGAAACTGTTTAAAAGGGGAATGTGTGGGAGGGCTGGTTTGCTGAAGGCAACCGTTTGAATAGCTCCTGTTTCATGGTTCGTGTTTCTGTTTGCTCTGTTTGCTCTGTTTTATGTCAATAAATTTGGCAGGCTTAGTTCCAGCCTCTTGCCGTTTTGTAAAGGGGTTGTCCCTGCCTTTTCTGCAGGGCCGGTAGTAGGCTGGTACAGAACACCTCCCCCCCAACCAAGCAGGAGACCCGACACCGTTTCTAACAAAGGGCAGGCCAGTCTCTTCTTGAAAACTTCCGGTGATGAAGCCCTCACAACATCTGAAGGCAACAACCGGAAGCCGGGTGTCTGTCGTGTTTTGCTCGTTGCGAGGTCCGCATGCCAGACAGTTGAACAGACGTGCCGGTTAGTTAGTGAGAATGCCAGTCTTCACCTTACGACTACACAGCGGAGACCGAAAGTCCTGTCGCTAAGCGGGACAGGTTCTTAAGTTTTGCTTTTGGCCCATTTTACAACCTCCCTTGCCGCAGTCGTCAAGGGAATCACTGCGGTTTGTTCAGGTAGTAAGCCGGTTGTTAAGTGAATCCGGCTTCCCCCATTGAGTTTGCTGGTTAGAAGGCCGCAAGAGGGGAATCACGTGACCCTGGGACGCTACGGCCGTCATAAATATGAACCAGTTGCCAAGCATCCAAGTTTTGATCCTGTGACCAATGGGGATCTTGCAGTGATTGGGCGAAAATGGTCCTAAGTCATTTTTTTCCGTGCCCTTGTAACTTTGAACTCAATTGTTGTAATAGTTGAGGAATACTATTTTATTTTATTTTATTTTATTTTATTTTATTTTTACTTTACTTTATTATTTTATTTTGTTTTTTATTTATTTATTTTTAATTTAATTTTATTGATTTTTATTTTATTGATTTTTATTTTATGTTATCATTTTTATTTCATTGCGTTTTGTGTTTTATTTTATTGATATGATTTTATTGATTTTAATTTAATTTTGTTTTATTTTAATTTTATTTTTTATTTTTACTTTATTTCATTGCGTTTTATTGACTGATTGATTTTATTTTATTTTATGGAGGAGGAAGAGATGATAAAGGAAAAGTTTGCGCAGGGTTATGCAGAGGGCCCAGAGAGCGACAACTCTGCAGCCAGGTAAGCTGGCCTGACCTTCATAATCTATTGCAGGGGAATGCTAGCTTAATTGGGAAAGGGAATGACAGAACATAGAATAATAAGCCTGGAAGGGACCAGACTTGGGGGTCTTCTAGTCTAACCCCCTGCCCAGTTTCCCCCATTGATCCATACCTTCTTGCCTGGAGCTGGAACAAAGCTCAAGAATTCGTCCACGTGACCCACCGTCAGCCAGTCTGAATAAAGCTCTACAGGGGCTTGAACCCTCTGAGCATAAAGAAAATCTCGGACAACTTTTGTCATTTTCCTGTTGCCGGATCTACATGTTGGACAAAGAGAAAAGCGTGAAATGCAGAAGCTCCAGAACAATCCTGATTCCTTACGTGTTGAGAAGAACGTCTTGTGGATGCCTCTCTTGAGGAGAAGGCCAAGCTTACAAACTTCCGGTGGCAAGCTGTTCCACTGGCCAATTGTCCTCACTGTTAGGAAATTTCTCCGTAATCTCTCCTCGATTAGCTTCCATCCGTTGCTCCTCGCCCCGCTTTTTGTCGCCTCTCGCTCTGCATCACCGAGGGCAACATTAAGAGGTATGGACTTCATTTCCCAGGATTCCCCAGCTCCTGCAAAGCTGGCTGGGGAATTCTAGGAGTTCCGTTTCCACCCTTCTTAGCCTTGCCAAGGTTGGGAAAGGCCTGCTTTAGATGAGAAGAAAAATGGAAGGAGCAGATCATCTTTCTCCACAGCTGTTCTCAGACTTCGGAACTCCCTGCTACGGGAAGCCAACTTTGCTCCCTCTCTCGCAATTTTCCCAATCGGAGGGACAAATTTTAATCACGGAGAACTTGGGTGCTTGAACCAGTTTGGCGACTGCAGTGAGCAGGAGGGTTATTCATGTGCCTTCCTGCTGCTTTTCATTTTCTTTTGCTGAGTGCGTTTGGCGGGATCACATCCAAGAAATAAATCTCAGTTTCCTTGTAGCTGAGGCCTCTACAGATTGGTGGCCCAAGGGCGTGCAGGCTGAAGAGCCAGAGACGAGAAGGACCCATGAACACTTATGGTCTAGCTCAGGGGTAGGCAACCTTGGATCTTTTATGACTTGTGGACTTCAACTCCCAGAATTCCTGAGTCAGACATGCTGGCTCATGAATTCCTTGGAGCTGAAGTCCACGCTAAGTCGTGTCCAACTCTGCAACCCCATGGACCACAGCATGCCACGCCTCGGTGTCCTTCACTGTCTCCCCACGTTGGCCCAAATTTGTTGTGTCAATGGCTCACTCTAACCATCTCATCTTTGGCCACCTCATGAGAAGGAAGGACTCACTGGAGAAGAGCCTCATGCTGGGAAAGGTTGAGGGCAAGAGAAGAAGGGGATGATGGAGAATGAGATGGCTGGATGGAGTCACTGAAGCAGCAGGCGTGAGCCTAAATGGTCTCCAGAAGATGGTAGAGGACAGGAAGGCCTGGAGGGATGTTGTCCAGGGGGTTGCGATGGGTCGGACACGACTTCGCAACTAACAACAATAACAAACCATCTCATCCTCCTCCTCCTTTTGCCTTCCATCTTTCCCAACATAAAGGTTTTCTCCGATGAGTCCTCTGTTCTCATTTGGTGGCCAACGTACTGGAGCTTCAGCCTTAGGATCTGTCCTTCCAAAGGACAGTCCAGTCCACCTCGATTTCCTCTAGGATCGGCTGTTGGATCTCCTTGAAGCCCAAGGGACTCTTCTCCAGCACCTCGTGGTCTGCCTCACCTTTGGGTGAGCAGTTGGTCCCTGCAAGTTGTATAAACTCCTCGATTGTCTAAACAAGAGGCACAGAATCAAAATCACGTGAAGCGCTGTATCGGTACCGCTTTACACATCCTCAGTAAGGCCACATCTGGAAAAGGGCATCCGTTTTTGGTCACCAGATTACAAAAAAAAGATGTTGAGACTTTGGAATAGGTGCAGAGAAGAGCAGCTAAGATGATGAGGGGGCTGGAGACTAAAACATAGGAAGAACGGCTGCAGGATTTGGGTTTGACTAGTGCAGGAAAAAGGAAGAACTAGCAATATTCCAGGATATGAGGGGCTGCCATAAAGAAGAGGGGGGTCAGCTTATTTTCCAAAGCACCAGAAGGCAGGAGGTTGCTTCCTACCTACCTACCTACCTACCTAATCAAGGAGAGGAGCAACCTGGAATTAAGGAGAAACTTCCCAACAGGGAGGACAGTTAACCAGTGGAACTGCTTGCCTCCAGAAGTTGTGGGTGCTCCATCACAGTTTTTTTTAAGAAGAGACTGGACAATGGTATATAAGGTCTCCTACTTGAGCAGGGGGCTGGACTAGAAGACCTCCAAGGTCCCTTCCCGCTCTCTTCCGATTGGTTGGAAGTGTTAAGGAGTGGTGGGAAATGACCTCGTGACCTCCTTACCCAGGAAAACTGCTGCCGATGAGAATCCTCCCCAACGAATAGTCTTTTCCCTTGACTGAGACCGGTGGGCAGACGTCCAGGTTACCGAAAGAATCGAGACTGGACACTCTCCCGTTCTTGGGTTCCCGAGTGATGTACCCAAAATCAGGTCCCTTGATGGCAACGAAGACAAAAGAGGATAGCCTTGGAAAGAAGAATCTTCTATCCCTTAGCAGACGTGGAGGACTTTTCCACGTTTTGGGTGAAACAGGAAAACTTAGTTCCGATTCCTTGTGGCTGAAAAGTCAACCTCTCTCCTCTTGTGGTTCCCCCCCCCCCGAGAAAGGATAGATGGTCCTGTTACTTCTCTTCTCTTCCAAGGAGGGGAGAAGATGGTCAAGATGGTCTTCTGGCCAAGAAGGAACGGGAGAAGTTGACTTACCAAAATCTTCTTGAAGGGAAATTCCTTCAGGCCCCGATTCCTGGGAGAATCAAAGACGACAGGCAAGGATTGATGAGGAGCCTCTACATAACCAAATTCCATCTCGTCCTGTTCGGGGGTCAGAACAACAGAATTGGAAGGGACCTGAGAGGTCTTCTAGTCCAACCCCCTGACCAAGCCGAAGACTCTAGACCAAATGGCTCTCCAGTCTCTTATTTAAAGCAAACCGCAAGCGATGGAGAATCCATAACTTCTGGAGGCCAGCAGTTCTACGGATTGCTTTTATTCATTAATTAATTTTCACCGATTCATCGCTGAAGACATTTGGTCAGGGGGAATCCAGTCTGGATCCCAATCCTTCCCGCAGAGTGTACCTGGATCCAGCGGTCTCCTCGGTTTTCAACCTCCGGGCAAATGGTTAACTTGCAGTTGGCTTTCCTTGCTAAAAGTTTAATCGCCTCCAGGAATTTTCTGTTGGAGTTGACACCCTTCTCGATGCTAAACGAAAAAGGAAGAGGGCAGTAGGAAAGGTGAGAAAGATGATCAAGGAATGCTCCTTTAATTTAGGAGGCCTCCTTCGTAACTTCCCAGTTCCATTCCTGTCCCCTCCTGAGGATTTAACTCCCGTTGGACGTGCATTTCCAAAAATCTAAATTTAATTTTGGTTAATGAGTCTGGTTAGCCCCAGAAAGAGAATCCTGCCGGTGTTTTCGTGAGTACCTGCAAACAAAGATCTCCAGGGGTCTCTGGGTGTTGGGGGTCATCAGCCAAGGAGCCACGTGGAAAATCACGGTATCCGTGAAAACTGGAGTGGCTGGTGAAGACTGGAAAGAGAGAATGAATGAAATTAGGACCAGCGCCTTCCAACATGGAACCGTTTCCGAAAAGTGGACTGCAAGGAGGAAAAAAACGGTGGGTTTTGAATGGTGGGACCGCTCTAAAACAGAAACATAACAAACCAATTAATATTGGCATGAAAAACAGGCTGGAAATACCTCACCAATCTGTCTAGCTGCTTTTTGAACTGGACATCATCGAGGTTTATATCCAAAGCAGATACATGTTTTTCCCCCACTAACCAGCTCTGGATCCCCTCCCTGCATTGCCTTCAGCTTTCCTCTTTTGATCTATTATTCTTTCCAAGGTTTCTTAGTTCCCCCAGAGTGACAGCTGTCAAGCCGATATGGCTGCGACAAATACAGGATGCCGTATTTTAAAATGAACACAGGAAACCAGCAGAGAGAGAAAGGCTAGGTCCTAGGAGGACACATCTCACAGCCAAAACACAGCGAACATGGGGACCAAAGATAGCAGGCTATGTATGGATCATTGATTACAATAAAAGAATGACTGTGTTCAGTGCTTTTTTTGTAAAAGAAAAAGGTGCCGGAACTCACACATGTCATGCAACCCGCCTTGCCTACCCTACAAGGTTCCATCCAAAAAAGGTGCCGGAACTCCGTTCTGAGCGTTCTATGAGAAAAAAAGCCCTGACTATGTTACCGAACTAGTCTGCTCCATCAGCGTGGCGTTCAAGGAAACCAGGCCGTTGAAGTCTCTGTCTGGGAACGCGAGGCCCTCCACGTAAAAAGTATGTTGTCCTCTTCCATCTGTGGGTTGCACGGTGTAGGACAGCTTGTCTGACCCCAATATGTTCTCGTACTGGGAGACCGAAGTGTTTTCTGTTGAGGAAACGGCATTAGATCCAGAGAGGTTTCCATCCAGTGGAAAGGAAGTAAACATGAATGAATGAATGAATGAATGAATGAATGAATGAATGAATGAATGAATAAAAACAACAACAATAATAATAATAATTCTGCAAGAAATAGATATAAGCTTCTCCAACCAGATGCGACGAAGCCTCCACACAATTCCCAGGAAGCATGTTGCAAGTTTTTCCATTTTGTGTAGGAGACCGAGAGGATGGCTCTAAAGGACAGGAGGACAAGCAGCTACCAAGGCAAGATCCCATAAGAGTGGTGTGATCCTGTTGCAAGAAACTAATTAGAGATGATCTTCTCGAGGCAGATCCCTCTCTAGGGATAGCGCTATTACACTGCTTATAAACGCTTATGTGTGCTTAGAACTCCGAGCACAGTTAGAGACACCCCCCACCCAGTGGCGTAGCGTGGGGGGTGCAGGGGGGGCCGGCCGCACCGGGCACAACATCGGGGGGTGCGCTCGCACTCGCAGCTCTCTGCCCCTGCCTGGCTCACTCTCTCTCACTGCAGTGCTGGCTGTGTGAATCCGATCCGAGCCGCCGGGTCGCCGCCCACTGTGGAGGGGGGGGTGCCAGGCATGCGGTGCGGTGCGGAGAGAGCGAGGGACTATCTGGGGGAGGGACAGTGCAGCGGCCGGGTGCTTGCCCCGGGTGCTGACAACCCACGCTACGCCACTGCCCCCACCCCCACTTTATGGTCTGTTCCTGTTTCTCCCCTCTGAGAGGAGGTTTCTGAGTATTTATAGCAGGACCAGCAGATTCTGTAACCGCTTTGTTCCCTCTGCCATCCGTCTGGTAAACTCGCAAGATGTGTTTTTGTCGCCATGTAGATCTACAGTCTACATCTGAACTAGACTGTGTTGTTTTTCTGTGTCACAGAATCCATGTGGGTATATGCAATTTTTTGGTCATATTTATGCGGTGTATATTGGAGGTGGCGACCCCTTGAGAGCTACGTGCAATGGAATTTATTTTAATGTATGCCGATTGGTGTGCACTTAAAGTGACAAAGTTATTCTAAAGTCTAAAAGTCTCTAAAAATAGATCAAAATAAGGTAGCCCATCCAGACTTGGAAAATTCTGTCCCTTCAACTAAAGATCAAGAGCGGCTCTGATCCCGTTGGCTTTGATCCCTTAGTCTAGTACCGCTTTGTTGGGCTGACCCATCGGTAAGGCAACATGATGATGTAGTTAACACACAAGAACTGGAAAACTCCACCAAGCCAGGGAACAAGGACCTAGCCACCTACCAACTGCGTGGAAAACTCTCACTTTTGCAGCATCAAACATGGAGATGTGAAGGATCAACTTGTGGTTGTTGAAGATACTGGCGGGGCTGTTGATATTGAGAATCACCAGGGACAAGTCTTGAAGATCTGGAGAAGAGAAGAGACAAGGGTTTGGTATGGAGACAGTTGGCCATCAGCAACGTCATCTTGGGATCCCACCAAGCGGAGTCTTAAGTTGTGAAGAGCTCAGAGTGACTCTTTCTGGAGGAAGTCTTAGGCTGGAGAGGTTTAGCATTATGGGATGCCCAAGGACCTAATTTGGTCATCCCAGGACCCCCCTTTTTATCCAAAGAAAGGTGCAAAACAGAACCTTTGATTTCTACCTTATTGGTTTCCCTCTATATTTCTCGCTTCTACACAGCTTTGATCCTACATTAAGTGGAGGCTTTCCCGGCTGTTGCTGGGGGTCCCGAGGCAAAGTCCTCGTTACAAGAGATTTTGAGGTCACCCTGAACTCATCCAACTTCCTTTGCAGAACCAGCTCTTCTATTAGAGCAACAAAGATGATCAGGGGACTGGAGGCTAAAACATAGAAAGAACAATTGCTGGAATTGGGTATGTCTAGTCTATTGAAAAGAGGGACTTGGGGTGACGTGATAGTAGCATTCCAGTATCTCGGGGGCTGCCCCAAAGAAGAGGGAGTCAAGCTATTCTCCAAAGCACCTGAAGGCAGGACAAGAAGCAACAGATGGAAACTAATCAAGGAGAGAAGCAACCTAGAACTAAGGAGAAACTTCCTGACAGTTAGAACAATTAACCAGTGGAACAACCTGCCTCAAGAAGCTGTGAATGCTCCAACACTGGAAGTTTTTAAGAAGAGACTACACAACCATTTGTCTGAAATGGTACAGGGGGTTGGACTAGAAGACCTCCAAGGTCTCTTCCAACTCTTCTGTTCTGTTCTGTTCTGTTCTGTTCCCCTCAGGCAGCAGAGCCACGGATGAGAGTGACAGCTGTGGGTCCTCCCTTTCTCCTGTGTTTGGCTAACCTCCTACCAACCCCCTGTCTTACCCAGATGTGGCTGCTTCTTCAAACATGTATTAGGTAAAGGTAAAGGTTTCCCCACACATGCGTGCTAGTCGTTTCCGACTCTAGGGGCCGGTGCTCATCTCCGTTTCAAAGCCGAAGAGCCAGCGCTTGTCCGATGACGTATCCGTGGTCATGCGGCCGGCGTGACTAGACGCCAAAGGCGCACGGAACGCTGTTCCCACTGTAGCGGTCCCTATTTTTCTACTTGCATTTTTACGTGCTTTCGAACTGCTAGGTTGGCAGAAGCTTGGACGAGTAACAGGCGCTCACTCTGTTATGTGGCACTCGGGAATTCGACCTGCCAAACTGCCGACCTTCTGATCGACAAGCTCAGCGTCCTAACCCACTGAGCCACCGCGTCCCTAAACATGTATTATTCCCTCATTTTCCTAAGGGCCTCAGGAGAGCGTCGCTACATAAATAATATCAGATTAAACAAGACAAGCATGTGAATATGATCCTTTTAAGATGTCAAACAGCAGCAACACAATATAATAATAGAGACCCTTTGGGTGGGGTTTTGTTGTTGTTGTTTTTTGTTAGCCAGAACGTCCTGAATCCAAAAAGTGAAATCTTTAGCTGGCCCCCAAAACACAAAGAGTGTGGACATCCAAGAGTGGCCTTCAGGAGCAGTTGACTTGAGGCATGGAGTCCCACCATGAAGAAGGCTCCAGATGTCCTATGACTGAGTTCTTCCGTTGCGATAGGGATGCCTGAACACCTACCTGCGGGGGATCGCACGTAAGGATACGTGTAATCCATGTTTCCAACGCTTGGACCGTCTCGGTCACAGTTCACTAGCAATACTGCACCTTCTCCATCTGGGCCCCAGGTCCATTTGGTCTGTGGAGGAGGAGGAGGAGGAGAAGAAGAAAGGGAAGAAGTGAAGGATTTCACCACATCTGCCTTGACTTTCAACATCTCTTCCAGCTGTAATGCGAAGGGGCTGACCATATCTTACAACATCTCCATTGACATCCCTTCTCCAAGGTAAGTTATTGAAAGGACAATTTCATAGCTCTCAACAACGGTCCTTCAGGCTTCGCAGCCAATGGGGAACCTGTCCACAAATGGATCCTTGTGTCAAAATTCAACCTCACCTTATTGGTGGTGTAACTTTGCACGGTCCCCGTTCGGCTTGTATCAGCGTCCAGGGAGAGGGCTAAGAGAGGGACAGAGTTAAAACATTATCTCCTGTGGTTGTGTTTTCACTTCTCAAGCCCAGGGCCTCAAAAACAAGCAGTCTGCTGTTCTAAAAGAGCTTGAAAACAAGTTTATCCTTTGTGTGACCTGGTGTGACCCAAACTATAACTCCCAACCTCGCTCGCCATTTCTTCCTAATCTAGGAGAGAAGCAACCTGGAACTCAGGAGAAACTTCCTAACAGTGAGGACAATTAACCAGTGGAACGGCTTGCCACCAGAAATCGTAGGCGCTCCATCACTGGAGGCTTTTAAGAAGAGACTAGACAGTCACCTGTCTGAAATGGTATAGGTTCTCCTGCTTGAGCAGGGGGCTGGACTAGAAGACCTCCAGGGCCCCTTCCATCTCTACCCCTGGCACAGAACTGCTGAGAAACCTTGAACGACTAGCCTAAAGCAAAGATGGAATCCACCATGTCCCTTCAGGATGGAGAAATTTTGAAAGGTGCCACTCCACCCCACTCCTGCTCCTTGGGTCTTAAAGAGCGCAGAAGATGCAGGTTGCGGGTCAAGGTGATGCTTACCTACACACGTGATGTACACCCAGGCATCGGCAATTGGTGTGCTCCCTGTTTGATCGTAATAGGACACTCTGACCTACAAAGGGAACGAATGGCCAAAGTCACTGCTAAGCGGTCAGACCCAATACGTCGGTTGTCCTCCTGTTGAGACATGGCCCTATTTTGTCATGCAACAGGACAACCCACAGATGACTGGATGGAGAAGTGAACTCCGAGGAGCTCCTAACTCAAGCTTTACACCTCAAGAAGGGCTTAGTTAGGACCTCTGAGTTATCTGATCCTCTCTTCTCTAAGATTCTCCCCACCAGCCTAGCCAAAAGAGCCTTGCTCCACACCATCTCATTGAGCATCACAACGTCCGTCGCACTCACCTTGTTGTCATTGACGGCGCTGCTAAGAGCCTTCGGAGACACGATGACCTCGATGTCTCCATTAAGAGGCCACCTCTTTGAACCTTCAGGCTTGAGAAGGTGTTTGGGGTCGTAGGTCACGTAGACCTGGAGGCCGGCTGTTCCACGGGCTTCAAAAGACGTGGCCCTCCTGGGCATGGAACTAGGGTCAAATGAAACAACACAGGTGTGTGTGTGTGTGTGTGTGTGTGTGTGTGAAATTACTCTACTTGTTTTTTCAAGAACGGTACGGTTGATCTGGAGACGGGGACTCTTTCCATCAAGGGCCAATTCTGGCGTTTGGCGTCTTTTCAGTTTCTCAATTTTGTGGCCAGGAAGAAAAGTTGCAAAAAAACAAACAACAAAAAAAAAACAGAAGGAGATCCCTACTTTCTGGGTGAATTTAAGCCCAAAGTCTATGGCTTCTTCTTGGGTTTTTGTTTTGTTTTTTCCTATCGAATTTGGAGCATGTGCAAAGAAAAAGAAAAAAAAGGGAGGACAATGGCCCTGAAAAACGTATGACCATTTTTCACCCTTAACGACCTTTGCGACCTCTCCATCATCATGTGATCGACATTCAGAGAGGCTTGGCCACCGGTTCCTATTTATGACGGTCAGTGCTTTTTTTGTAAAAGAAAAAGGTGCCGGAACTCACACATGTCACACAACCCGCCTTGCAAGGTTCTATCCAAAAAAGGTGCCGGAACTCCGTTCTGAGCGTTCTATGAAAAAAAAAGCCCTGATGACGGTAGGGCATCCTGGGATCACACCATCTCCTTTTGCAGATCCACTTAACAACCGGGTGAGCAACCGTGGCAAAACGGTCCCAAACTCATTTAACAAAGGTTTCGCTTAACAACAGAAGTTGGGGGCTCAGCTGTCAGTAAGTGGAGGGAAGAGAAGAGGAAAAATTACGTAGGACGAAAAAGAAAGGGTGGGAAAGGTTGTGAGAGGATAAGTTTTATGAAACAGGGTTTATAAACGGGCGCCGTAGCTGGCCTCCTTCTGTTTCTTTTGTCCTCTTTCTTTAATGTCTTGCAGCGACTTGTTAAGAGATATATTATTCTGTCAGTACACTCAATTACACTCAAAAGGGGAAGAGAGCAAAGGCTATCAATCTTCTCGTAACTCCTTCTACCGGTGTCTCTCCTTGCAGTTGCCTTCCGCAGGATTTATAAGCTGTTGTAGTAACAGCCAGGGACTGACAGCTCCGCCACGTGAATTTATACCAATGCTGATTTCCATTTATATGGGGAGGGAGGGGGGAAAGGCCCCGATTTTTTCTCCTCCTCCGTCGTCAACGCAAGGCATGTGTTAAAAATGCTCCTTAAAAGTCGATCCCGCCGGGCAAAATTTAAAAACCACCTGCAAACTTTTCGCACCCTGTGAATGCAAAAGGAGGGAGGAAAAAATGGCGAGAAATCATAAAATCGAAAAGGTGTGTGTGTGTTCCGTTTAACTGACTTTATAATAAAAAGAATTGATGTGCAGCCTTGGTGTTGGGAGAGGAAGAGAGGTTTTGTGCGCAGCCAGAAAGCTAACCGAGAATCTTGGATAGTGTCAGTTTGAACCACGGATTCGCCCCGGCGGATTTTTTCTGCAGTGCAAAAAGATGCGGGTGCAAAAATTGGGACATCAAAGCACCCCATTTATTGAAACTCATTCCACATCCCGGGATTTTATACCGCTGAGTCCTGTGATTTTCCTTTTTTTGCAGCCTGCACACATTCCATGTTACTCACAAAGGTGACCTGGGATTACTCAAGCGTTGTTGTGTGTTTTTTTTATCCTTTTTCAAAATAATGCACGGACATGTTTTTTTCTGTCGTACCTGTGTGGTTTGACAACAATTGCATACTGTATTCTTAGAAGGAAATGCACTGGGTCCAAAAATAAGCAATTACACCCACATTTTAAACAATGCCTTCTCCCTTGAGCCAGTGCGCCCATGGTGACATTTTATCTTTCTGACCTCAAAATAAATTGCTCGGTGTCGTAAGACCACATTTTGCTTCCTATTGACTTTTTTTTCCCCCCTTTGCACAATTTGGTTCTCTGCACATTTTGTGTCTGCAAAAAAAATTGCATCTGGGTGTGACAGGGGACAGAAATAGCGCCTTGCTCCCAGGGGTGTGGTCACCACGCACGTCCGCATTTCAGGTTTTTGCACAACTAATACATTTCCGTGATTCTGCTACCTTGAAGATCCAAGGAAAAGTTTGATTTTCCTCTGTGGAAGAAGACACACTGAGTTATTTTACCGGCTTCTTAATTGTAAGCCCTCTCTTTTGAGTCTTTCTTGGATGTCATGGTAATACAATTTGATCTGAAGCCCAGATCTTGCCGTTGGGATTCAGAATTAAGATCCTACAGAAAAGATAAAGAGTTTTAAGCATGCAGTGTCTCTTCTTTGCCTTTCTGGAAGTGGGGGTGGGAGAGAAAAAAGCATTTTGGTCCTCTTTATCAAGAAAAAGCAAATAGATAATATTCATCAGCTCCTCCGGAGTTATTAGCTGAGCTTGAAGGAAACTTCAGATAGAAGCCAGTTTGCCTCCTTGCAAGCTCGGGAGACGGAAGAACAAGTGATGATCAAATTCAGCAGAACTGAATTTGACAAAAGATAGCCTTTTGCAAGGCTTTTTTTGTCACCGAACGCTCAGAACGGAGTTCCGGCACCTTTTTTGGATGGAACCTTGTAGGGTAGGCAAGGCGGGTTGTATGACACGTGTGAGTTCCGGCACCTTTTTCTTTTACAAAAAAAAGCACTGGCCTTTTGTCTTCTTTCCATTCTGTTTTTTTTTTTAGATAGCTTTAAAAAAAAAAATTACAGCGCATTTGAATTAGCTTTATGTTTTATTATTAGTAGCTGCTGGGGAATGTCAGGTGGCTAACAAAGAGACAATAGTTACTTTATTTCCCCCCGATTGATTCTGGAGAGGCTTTGCATTCCATTCCATTTCTGGCAATGCGTTGTTCTCCGTCTTGAGTTCTAAACTCCGTTGAGAATGCTATTTATCCGACGCTAATTAAAGGAAACTTTAATTGGCATTCATACAATCTGCCCTGCCTTTCTCCCCTGTATATTATCTCTGGCCTTTTGAGCAACCTTGGGTGGTCAGCCACAAGAGGTGTTGAGGTGGACGGCGAAAGAAAAACTTGCAAAGGCATCGCCCAAGCTGAGATGGGAAGGCCAGCCCCCACCAAACACACACACACATACACACCTGTGAGGTCTTCTGCACACAACTCCACAACTCTTGAAGAATCGCGGGACTTACCTCTTGATGTCTAAGGAAATCTCTGTCCCCAAGACACAAACCGTGTAGCTGGGCTGCTTGGTGGACACGTGAACCACTCTCTGCTTGTTCATCATGGTTTCACCAAACCGGAGCTTCAGGACCAAGATCTGAAGAAGCCAAGACTTATTTTGCGGTCAAGCCAGCATGGCTAGCTTGGTTCTCCGTGTCTGATGTCCTAATGGGACATCAAGTTTCTTCTTGACTTCTCCACCAGCTTTTATAGACTGTGCTGGGGGAAGAACGAGGAGGAGGAACAAGGATGGGATAAAATTCAAGCTAACTCTCCATCAAGACTGAGGACCAGGCAGCATTTGATCATCAGGGAGGTCCTACTTCAAGCATAAAGGGCAGGTCTGAAAATGCTATAATTTAGTTATTCCGGTGTGTTTTGGGGCAGGTTACTCAGAAGTCCATCCAGTTTTGTGTTTGGATGGCAAGGAGGAATAGCTCAGCCAGGAATGCTTCATTCCCTTGAAGACTGTACAAATAAATAATTTCCTTTCCTCTTTCATCACTATTGTTTTTCATTCTTTCCAGAGGTGAACAACTCAACCGCTGTGCAGAGCTGTCCCACTTTTTTTTTTCAAGAGTTCTGCTTTGCTGGCGTCCTGCAGGAACCCTTAGCAAAAAAAAAGAAATTATGAACATGCACATAGGAAAACCCGAACGATATTTTAAGTGGATCAGGCGCATGCACCATCTTCCTAAGTTTTGTGGCAAAGTTTTGTGGACGCGGTGGCTCAGTGGGTTAGGACGCTGAGCTTGTCGATCAGAAGGTCGGCAGTTTGGCGGGTCGAATTCCCGAGTGCCGCGTAACAGAGTGAGCGCCTGTTACTCGTCCCAGCTTCTGCCAACCTAGCAGTTCGAAAGCACGTAAAAAATGCAAGTAGAAAAATAGGGACCGCTCCGGTGGGAAGGTAACAGCGTTCCGTGCACCTTTGGCATCTAGTCATGCCACATGACCATGGAGACGTCCTCGGACAAGCGCTGGCTCTTCGGCTTTGAAAGGGAGATGAGCATCGGCCCCTAGAGTCGGAAACGACTAGCACGCATGTGCGGGGGAGCCTTTACCTTTACCTTTTTATATATTTTTAAAAAAAATTTACTGCAGCGGAAAGCATAGTGCTCCACCAGGAAGCTAAAAATATCTTTGGTTCCCACTCCGTCCGCTTATGATAAAATCCCATTTTCGCCCGTGAATCTTTTCTCCCGTAATAAATCAGTTAGTCTTTAAGGGAAGACTTATTACAATTTGAGGGAAGAATTATTACGATTTGAGAAAGGGGGGGGGTCCCTTGCTCTGTAAACTGTCTTAGAGAAAATCGGCTTTAAAGAAAAAAAAGCAGGTAAAACAAAGGTGATCAATCGATAAATGGGTAATCCACGGGCGGCTGCAAAGGTGCTAGATTTCACCCTTGATCCATTTTAATTCTGCAGCACAGTGTCCCACGTAATGTGGCGTGGTGGGTGAAGGAGAGCGTGGATGAGGCTACCCTGGCACTGAAAAAGGTGACTTGCGACTGTTTTTCCACACAAAAAGATTATTATTATTTTCTTTTCTTTTCAGGGCTTCGCCAGCTAATTGTGGGCAAGGAAGAGACCGTTTACCGCAGGCTGATTCTGCCCACTGCCAGCAGTTCGATCCTGACTGGGTCAAGGTTGACTCGGCCTTCCATTGTTCTGAGGTCGGTAAAATGAAGACCCAGATTGTTGGGGGGGCAACGTGGCTGACTCTGTAAACCACTTAGAGGGGACTGTAAAGTTGATTCAACCTTCCATCCTTCCGAGGTCGGTAAAATGAGGACCCAGATTGTTGGGGGCAAATATGCTGACTCTGTAAACAGCTTACGGGGGGCTGTAAAGCACAGCGAAGCGGTATATAAGTCTAAGTGCTATTGCTATTGCTGTACCTGGTTAATGTAATGTGAGGATTTGCAAACTCCCAAGTTTGTTTGGATGAGATGGAAGACTCACCTTTGGTCTTGTTTTCGCTTCACAGAATCCTAAGGCTGGAGGGGACCTTGGAGGTCTTCTAGTCCAACCCCCCTCCCCAAAGAAGGAGACCTTACACCATCCCAGACAAATGCCTGTGCAGCTTTTTCTTGTGGGCCTCGAGCGATGGAGCAGCCACAACGCCGGGAGTTAAGTGGTTATAATTATAATTCTTACAGATGTCTCTGTGACAACCCTCTTCTCTGGCCTGGCTCCGGTGTGTCGCTGGCGTGCTGATGGCCACACAACCAGAGGCAGCCTCGCTCTCTGCTCACCTCCCCCAAACTCATTTCCTAATGAGAGACGCCTTGTGGCAGAGAGTTCCACAGTCTCAACTAAGGCACGATCTAGCCCCTGGGGGAGACTTTTCTCTCCGCCCGCTGGATTAAATTCCCGGGGTTGCCGGATTCAAATACCTGCCCACCCTTCGGCGCTCTGAAAAAGAGTGCAAAGATGCTTCTGGGTCAGTTTTGGCCCCGAGGGATTTGCCTCTTCTGACGGGACCCAGGGGAGGGGCAGAGGAAGGGGAAGTGAAGAGGCTGGGAAGAATGCTTGTTTGCGGGGAAATGTCTTGACTTCTCCTGGGCTGGAGGTGGCCCTTGGAGACGCAGGTGCCGAAGTGATGGGCACCGCCCGGTTCTGGGTGTTAAAAACATCAGACTTGGTGCCCAGCAGCCAGCCAGGTGCCAGCACCTCTCTTTGTAAAAATCATCCTTCCAATTTGTCACGCAGAGGAGGCGACGGAGAGGAGGAGGGCGGGAGGGCTGCGGACATCTCTTCCTCCGAAACGGGTTAGGTGAGTTCCTGTTTTTCTTGGGCTGCTGCGTTGTCTCCCTCAAAGAATGTCCATCCAAAGGTTGGATTTCGAGTGACAAGGAGGGCGGGACAGAGTTCCAGATCATCCCCGGCGCCAAAAGAAAGGCACTCTGAGCACACCGTGATTAATGTGTTAAATGACTCAGTTTGTTCATGAGTTTTCCCAGTTTGGACACCTGTCTCCAGAATCCCTCACGAGGGGCAACGGATTCGGGCATCCAACAGGGGCAGCCGGCAGCCACCTGGCGAGACACACTGCTGCCTCTAGTGGCAGGAAGAGGCCAAAGCAGGCAGGTACCTTGGCAAATTTAGAGATTCTCTATTTCTTCCGCTCATTCTGAGCCTTAAGGAGAGAGGAAGAGGAGAGAGGGGAAAAAAACCAGGTCAACTTTTACAGCTGAGTTCACGTCCTAGGTGTAATTGCATCCGTGAGCCCTCTAGCACCGCCGTTCAGGTAAGCCACCAACCTTGGTTAGTTTTGCTGTGGCTTAACTGAGCGTGCAAATTCAGAAACATGAATTAAACATTTTGAGCGAACAAGCCCTCATGCGGCTTTTAAATTATTGTATGCAAGTCAACCTCAACTTAACGATGGTAACAAAGCCCTGAATTCTGTCGTATGTTGGGACGGTTGAAAGTCAAGTCACTCAGATGACAAGACTCCATTTTACAACATACATTTGCAGCAGTCGTTAAGCTAACGCTTAACCATTTACTATAAGCCCCAAACGAAGATAATAGGATCTGGCCAGTACTAGCTCAGAATAAATCCGTGCAATTTGAATAATAAGGAAGAATAAAGAGAAGCTTTGATTTTCGAATTTTGCTCTCAACATGGGAAGAAGGATCAAAAGTATAGCAAACAGAAAGTCAAAGGAATTGGCTGAGGGTGCCCCAAACTTTTTATTTATTTTAAGATTCCCCCGGAAAGCATTTAAACCCAGCTTAACTATTTTTAAAAGCCATCTGTTTCCGAGAATACAGAGCTTGCAAAACCTCTTATCCCTGGGATTTGTGACGCTCTCAATTCGGATTAATCGATTTTGCCAGGCTAATACTGTGAGAAACGGTGGGTGTCTGGAAATTCGAAGCATCTCTGGCTATAAAAGGAAATAAACTGCTGCTAGTCCTCAAGGGCAAGGTAAACAGAAGTAAAATAAGTAAACGAATAAGACTAGTTTTATTTTCAACCTGAAATTCCTCAAAGGAAATTGTTTTAAAAGGCAATTGTTTAATCTAAGGCCAGTAGGGGGCAGCATTTGTGAACCAGAGCCTTAATCATAGCGCCGTTAATTTCGATCACATTTAATTTAACGCGTATACACACACTGCCCAAGAGACTTAGTGGGTCTAAATTGAAAACCGGGATTTGGTTCTGAGCCTTTGCAAAACCTGACATCTTTCCCAAGGAACCATGTCCCGGCATCGCAAACCAGCATTCATGGTTTGTTGGTTTCTGCATTCTGCGGCAAGCCAAGGCCGGTCAAATTCATTTGGGCTTAGCAGAATAGGTGGATCTTGTCAAGAAGTCTTCCTCCGTTGTGTGTCTTAGCTGTTTGTCACCCAGTTTTGGGCTCGGAGCCCACAAAAACACTTCAGGAATGAGCCCAGCGTAGGATCTTAAATCCTTAAAGCCTGGTTGCCAGGATCAGCCCTTTCGATTCCAAGCAGCTGCCGGCTGGCCATAATTCAGCGCACATTGCTGGTTTGTTCCTTAGGCTTACATGCATTATTTTCATTTGATCCTTGTGCACCGACCAGGCTGACTTTGGCTGTATAAATTGGAAGAATAAATAAATGAACGTGGATGGGGGGGAGGAGCAAAATTGGGCAGGGGTCCCAGGAAGAACCATAGAGTTTTTACTGTTTCTTCTTCTCGGCCTTTTGCCCCGTATGGCCACCACCACCCACCACCCCCTTTTCAACACTCCTCCGTGGCATTTTATGTCTTAATTAAGGTATGGAGTTATCCACTCGTCGGACCCTATTTTTAATCTTGGGGAGCTGCCAGAAGGCTTGTGCGATTGGGGTGTGTGTGTGTGTGTGTGAAGGTATTGGTTTAGTGACTGACCTTCTTCCTCTTCTTGTCTATTAGTGGTGTCCGCCCCGCCCCGCCCCAAAACCTCCCTTTCCCCCTTTAAATAAACAAATGCTTTTATATATATACGAAATCTACGAAAACAAATATATATATATATATATATATATATATATATATATATATATATATATATATATATATATATATATATATATATATATATATATATATATATGCATTTGTTAAATAATGTAGATAAGATGAATCCAGGTTACCGAAAGCTGAGCTGGTCGCAAGGGGTCAGGTAGACTGCTTCTGCAAATGGAGGAGCTGTTCCTTCCCATTTCCTAGCAGTGAAGGGGGAGATAAAGACCCCTCCCCAAGGCAACAACAGACTGACAGCTGGGGGGGGGGCCCGCGGTGGTGGTGGTGGTGGTGGTGGAAGAAAGAGACAAAAAGGGGAATTAAGGGAGGGGGCGCAAGGGGATTCGTGCACGCTGCAACAGTCGGGGTGCCGCTTGCCTCTGGCAGCCGCTCCAAGGGGTCCAAAATCAGAGGTCGGGAATGATGGCAGTTGTAGTTCCCATGCAACCAAAAAGTTTTTTTTTTTTATTTTTTTTTTTTTAGGAAGCCCGCCCCCGCCCCCGTTATAGGATGTTCCCGGCAGCTCAGGATGCTGAATTTGCAAGAATAGAAAAGGCTTAGAAAAGAATGATTGCAGTTTCCCCCCCCCCCCACACACACACACCGCTTTAAGGATTCCCCATCCCGCTTCCAGGATCGCCAGCATCTTTGCAATGGCCAGGGTCGGGATTAGGGGACAAGGCAAAGTCTTCTGCAGCTGCTCAGAGGCACTGCCGCTCGCCTCTGCCTCCAGAGCTGGGGGTCACCCCCCCCCGTGTCCTCAGCTGACACACACACAGAGAGACACACACACACCGCTTTAAGGATTCCCCATCCCCCTTCCAGGATCGCCAGCATCTTTGCAATGGCCAGGGTCGGGATTAGGGACAAGGCAAAGCCTTCTGCAGCTGCTCAGAGGCACTGCCGCTCGCCTCTGCCTCCAGAGCTGGGGGTCACCCCCCCCCGTGTCCTCAGCTGACACACACACAGAGAGACACACACACACCGCTTTAAGGATTCCCCATCCCCCTTCCAGGATCGCCAGCATCTTTGCAATGGCCAGGGTCGGGATTAGGGACAAGGCAAAGCCTTCTGCAGCTGCTCAGAGGCACTGCCGCTCGCCTCTGCCTCCAGAGCTGGGGGTCGCCCCCCCCCCCGTGTCCTCAGCTGACACACACACACACACAGACACACACACACCGCTTTAAGGATTCCCCATCCCGCTTCCAGGATCGCCAGCATCTTTGCAATGGCCAGGGTCGGGATTAGGGACAAGGCAAAGCCTTCTGCAGCTGCTCAGAGGCACTGCCGCTCGCCTCTGCCTCCAGAGCTGGGGGTCACCCCCCCCCCCCCGTGTCCTCAGCTGACACACACACATGCACACCCCCAAGGCGGGGCCAGCAGGGACCTGCCTTGGAGCAGCCGGTGGGAGGCACACAGCTGTTGCCGGGACCAGAGCAGGTCGAGGGAAGGAAGGAGCTGTGCGCCTGGGGCGATGCTGCGCGATCGGACACTTCGGCTGCAGTTCGGCCAACGCCTGGAGGCGGTCTACCTGCTGGGCACCCGGCTGTCCGTGGACGTCTTCGGGTGAGCAAGAGGCAGATCCAGCTTTGCAGAAGGGCCCCCTCCCCCACACAGTTCAGCCCCCTCCCTCCTTCCCTCCCCTCCTCGCCCCTCTTCCCTCCCAGCGCTACGCGCCCCTCTTCCTGCTTTGGTGTTACCTGTGCATCCTTCAGAAAAAGGGGTTGTTTTTTTTTCCTCCCCCCCCCACCGTAAACTTCATCCTCTTTCCCTCCCCCTCCCCAGTCTGCAGTCCTTCAAGATTGCAAAAACCAACCCCCAAGCATACGTTTTAAAGTATGTAATTAAATTATATTAAATTATATTAAATTAATTTTAAAATTTTAATTTTATTGTTATTAGCAGTTGTGGGCCTGCACTAATTTAATTCCATTTTATTCTTTTTTTGTACTGTTTTAATTGCCCTGTGAACCGCCCTGAGTCCTTCGGGAATAGGGCGGTATATAAATTCAACTAATAAATAAATAAATAAATAAATAAATAATATAGCTGTTCCGAGGCTGACACAGACACACACACACACACACACACACACACACACACCGGCTCCTTAAGGAAAGTATTTGGAGTAGTTCCTTTGAAGTACCCTCTTCTCCAGGCACATGTTTCAGGGGTGCTCTGCCTGCCCCTCCCAAATTGATTTCTCCCGTGGGGTTCTAGATCTGGACCCTCCCCTTTCACGGAGTCTTCCTCCTCGTTGTGGCTGCTGCATTCAGCTCCGAAACCTTAAGTGGCCCTTGTTAGCTCGCCTGGCATGGCCAAAAAAACGGGCACTAGGCAGCTTCCCTGCAGCCCCCCCCACCCCCCCTCCCGAGATCTGAGGAGATCAGGGTGAGTCAAGCTGCTCAAGGGGCGGCCCTGGTTTGGGGGATAAATGTCATTCCGGCAACCGAAGGCTCGTTGTGCTGTGAGGTCCCCTTGCAGAGCCTTCATCTGGAGAAGAGGGGGAAAGTCAATCTTTCTTCTCCGAGAAGACCTTGCTTGGTGCACAGGTGAAGGGAGGGGCTGCTTATAAAAAAAGGGGGAGAAATCAAGAAGGCTGCTTTTAGCTCCACGGAGGAGCTGCTGATCCCCAACCTGGGCTGCTCGTTGTCAAAAGCGAGCAAAACCTTCTCAGTTTTTCTTGCCATCAACACCCCGTCGGAAAAGGAGACGCAACTTCTGCTCCGGCGTTCTTAAAAAGGTAAAGGTTCCCCCGCACACGCGTGCTAGTCATTTCCGACTCTAGGGGCCGGTGCTCATCTCCGTTTCAAAGCCAAAGAGCCAGCGCTTGTCCGAGGACGTCTCCGTGGTCATGTGGCCGGCACGACTACACACCAAAGGCGCACGGAACGCTGTTCCCTTCCCACCGTAGTGGTCCCTATTTTTCTACTTGCATTTTTTACGTGCTTTCGAACTGCTAGGTTGGCAGGAGCTGGGACGAGTAACAGGCGCTCCACTCTGTTACGCGGCACTCGGGATTCGACCCGCCAAACTGCCGACCTTCTGATCGACAAGCTCGGCGTCCTAACCCACTGAGCCACCGCGTCCCTGGTTATATATACCTTTCTCCATAATGCCCTTTTCTTCTCTTTTTCTTTCTAACGTAAAGGTGGCTTCTTGGCGAGGCCCAACTGGCCGTCTGCACGGTGCCCAGACGCCTGCCTCTTGCTTGACCTTCCTTTGAAAATGTTCCGAGCCTAAACCTCCAGCCGCTTAGGGGAGCTGCCAGAGCTGTCAGCTATGCCTGAAAATGCTTATTTAGGGTGGATTGTCCTTTGTTCATTTAGCCCCAAGAGGCTGCCTGCCAAGACATTTTGGGTGCCACGGTCTTGCTCCTATTGTGTGCCCTTTTGTTGTTGTTGTTTCGTTTCAAACAAAGCTTGCAAAGATGAGTTTTTAGTCAGAGGGTGATTTAGTGTTCTCCGTGCAGAATAGTAACATTGTTCCCCACCCAGCCACCCACCCACCCGCAGCTTCCTATCTTCATCCTTCTTGGTCCCTTTCATTGTATTTCTCTTAACTAGAATTAAGCCCTTTCGCACAAAACTCTAGGCTTAACTAGGGTGCTAATCGTGACCGCCTGCCAAGCCGAGATTTAAGATCTTCCGAGGAGCGGGGCCCCAGGGTGCTGAGGGTCTGCAAGCAGCTCTTGACACTTGCTGCTCTATCCAGGCTAAATCCGAACATTCACATCGATCCGTTTGATAGCTGACGTATTAGTTTTTCCCCCCTCTCTCTGGTTTTATTGAGTATCTGCACAACTTTAAGAATCTTTTTTTTTATTGAAAAGTTTTACAATACATTTTATCTTTAGCAAAACAAAACCCCTCCCAACCCCCCTCCCCTCCCACCCTCTTTCCCACTCCCCAACCCTCCCCGACCCCCTCCCTCCCTTTCCCCTCCCCCCCCCAACTTCCCAGAGCTGAGTACAGGGTATAAAAATACAAACATAATCTAACTTATGCAAACAATCCTAAACTATTTAAACTATCGCACTTTAACTCATATAGATAAACTCCAAACATATATATATATATATATCATATCAATAATTATTCAAATGCAAAATAAAACTTTTTAGTCCCATATTTGCTCCGTCGTATCTCTCTGTTGCAAATAGTCTTAACTTTAAGAATCTTATGGGGGGAAAGTGTGTAACCTTTGTGCCGGGAACTTAATTCTAACTTGCCTTTACTGCAGCCAACAATCCCTAGTAAAAAAAAAGCTATCCCTTCAACTAAATGGGAGTGGGGGGTGTCTTTCTTTCCTAAGGGTCCCGACTGGGTCAGGTCTGACACGAGAGTTTCTTTAACGCAGTTGTGAGGAGGTGTGTCTTAAGGAGAAAACGGAGAAGCGCCAATTGTCATCTCGGATCTGCTGTGGAGACTCTGTATTCCCACCTAGCATCCTTTGAGGCAGTGAGGTTGGCATGGCAACACCTGGGCAGCGTTACCTTGTGCGGGTACCACAATATATTTTTTTTCCTGCTGGCAAGTCTTCTTCTTCTTCTTCTCCGGCTCCAGGGCAGCTCCGCCCGAAGCGGTGAATTTCAGCGTGAAACATTCACAAGACGTCAGTGTCGAAGTCGTAAGCCAGAATCAGGCGGATTTCGCCCCCGCCAACGGAGCTAAGCAATGGCCGCTGCACCCCGACACCTTCCTGCAGATCCAGATGACCCAGCCCAGCGTGGAGACCAATGAGAGCAAAGTAAGATCCCTTTCCCAACCGTTTTGCATCTCGGGTTATGATTTTAAACTGGGTTACGATGGAGGTTCAGCTAGTTCTCAACTTACAACAGTTCGTTTAGCGACTGCTCAAAGTTACGACGGCACTGAAAATAGTGACCTAAGGCTGCTTTTCACACTTACGACTGTTGCCACATCCCCCTGTGGTCAAAATTCAGACGCTGGGCAACCGACTCCTATTTATGACGGTCGCAGTGTTCCCTTTTTCTGACAAGCAAAGGCAAAAGGGAAGCCAGATTTCACTTAACAGCTGTGTGACCAACTTAGCAACCGCAGCGACTCACTTAAGAACTGTAGGGAAAGAAAAGGTCGTCAAATGGGGCAAAATTTACTTCGCACACGTTTCGCTTAGCAACAGAAATTCTGGGCCCCGTTGTGCTCGTAAGTCAAGGACTACACGTATTACAACAGGGGTGTCAAACTGCTGGTCCCGCGGGCCAGATGCGTCATGCCGAAACCGTGCCCGCGGCCAGTTCCGGAAACGGGGGGAAAAGTCCGCAATAGCCGCAACCGTCACATGACGTGGCGAGTTTGACCCCCTTGTATTAAAAGGACTCTGATTGGTCCGTCTCGCTGGAATCCCCTCACTAGTAGTTTGCAAGGACCTGGACAATGAAACCACATGTGGTTTTAAGATCATTTTTTTTTAAAGTTTATGACCACTTTTCTTCTTTTCGTGTCCGACCCATCGCGACCCCATGGACAACGTTCCTCCAGGCCTTCCTGTCCTCTACCAACTTCTGGAGTCCCTTTAAGCTCACACCCTCCTGCTTCAGTGACTCCATCCAGCCACCTCATTCTCCGTCGTCCCCTTCTTCTCTTGCCCTCAATCTTTCCCAGCATTAGGCTCTTCTCCAGTGAGTCCCTTCCTTCTCATTAGGTGGCCAAAGTATTTGAGTTTCAGCTTCAGGATCTGGCCTTCTAAAGAGCAGTCAGGGTGGATCTCCTCTAGGACCGACCGGTTTGATCGCCTTGCAGGCCAAGGGACTCACAGGAGTCTTCTCCAGCACCAGAGTTCAAAGGCCTCCATTCTTTGGCGCTCAGCCTTTCTTATGACCCAACTTTCACAGCCATACATTGCAACTGCGAAGACCACGGCCTCGACTATACGCACTTTTGTTGGCAGGGTGACGTCTCTGCTTTTTAGTGGTGCTGTCTAGATTTGCCATGGCATTCCTCCCCAGGAGCAAGCGTCTTTTAATTTCTTAGCTACAGTCCCCATCTGCGGTGAACTTTTCTTATTAATCCGATTATTTTACGATAGTTGTGAGATTGCGGTGGCCCACCTGCATGAAGCAAGGACGTGAGTTTCTTTCTCTGTTAACGTTTTAACCTACTCTTCCTATCTAGGTAAGCGTTGGATATTATGGGGAGAATGGAGAGCTACCTATAAATCAAGCTGGCGTTTTTCTGACTGGCATTGGTGAGTGTCTTTGGGAATTCTGTTTCCCCTTGCAGAGTATTGTTACAGCTTTAATTAAAAAGTCCCAGAATATCTGAAGCCGAGCAGAAGGGCATTCCTTTCCTTACAGATCAACGGGCGCTCTCCGCTCTTAAATTATCTCCCATTAGTCAAATATTTCTGGATTCCCTCCCTGGATTTCCAAAAAAAAAAAAAAAAAGTTTCTTTTTGGCCGTTTGGCGCTAGTTCGTTCTCCCTCTCTTTGAATCCTTGAAACGGCCAAATCTTTCTGCTTTCCAGGAATCTCTCTGGACGTTGACGCAGATCGCGATGGCGTGGTGGAGAAGAAACAACCCCCAAAAGGTAGCGTCCAGATTGCAAACCTTCCTCGGTCGGAAATGTCTCTGCAATAGTCCTAAGGGAGGGACGTTTGGCCTTACCTGGCCCTTAAAAGGGGGGGGGACACGCCTGTATCCTCGTATCTCACAAGACGTTAAAACTGTTAATATGTCTACCAAATGGAGTCCAGCAAGGACTTCCCCCCCCCAAAAAATAGTTGCATGGTTAACCGAGTTTAAATTGATAATTCTATTCCTGCTGCTTTGTTGGCGTTTAGTTTCCTTTTTGGGGTGGGGGGGGGGTGGGGGGGCAGGGGAGAACAAGGAAGAGGTGTCCCCTACGTTGTTTTTTTTAAATTAAGAGGCAAAATTTTAGCCAGCCCTCCGAATTTTGCTCTTAAGCTCTGTAATTTACCTGCTCCCTCTCCGCCCCCCCCCCCCCCGAGGTTCAAAGCAGCTTCTCTCGTTTTTAGCTCCTGGGAGTGGGGGGGGGCAGCCTTGTGGAATGGGTGGGACTGAGGATAGGGTAGTCCAGAGACCACCCGCCCCCCCTCCCCAGCTTCCGAAAAAGGTCTTTCTCCAGAAGCAGGAAGGTAAGGGGAAAAAGTTCAGCTGGGGTCATCCTTCCCAGCCTGCAAGGCATTTGGACCAGTGGAGCCCCCACCCCCTTCTTGGCGATGGTGCCCGCTGCAGTTTGGCCCCCCTCTGCGTAATTGGCACTCCTTCCCCAGGGCTGCTCCAGGGTCCCCTGCTGAGACAGTGATTTCCCGGTTGGGTTACTGTCCTCTTCCCCCAAATCAGGTGACACGATAGCAGTCTTCCAATATCTCAGGGGTTGCCACAAAGCGGGGGTGGGGTGGGTGGGGGCAAACTAATCCAAAGTGCCCAAAGGCAGGACAAGAAGCAACAGGTGGAAACGAATCAAGGAGAAAAGCAACCTGGAACTAAGGAGAAATTTCCCCCGACAGTGAAAACAATTAACCAGTGGAACTCCTTGCCTCCAGAAGCTGTGAATGCTCCAACGCTGGGAGTTTTTAAGAAGAGACTGGACAGCCCTTTGTTTGAATTGGTATAGGGTTTCCTGCCTGAGCAGGGGGTTGGACTAGATGACCTCCAAGGTCCCTTCCAACTTTATATTATTATTATTATTATTACTACTGTACCAAGCTTTTATTTATTAGACATGAAACTCAGTCAACTGAACACTCAAATTGACTGGCGCTAATGGTTGACCCGGGGTTGCTGCCAGCATCCTAGCTGCATCAACCAGGTATCTCCTTAAAATGTAAGATGTTCCGAGTAGCGCCGTTTTTGTGTTTTTTGTAGCTTTGCTGGAGTTATTGCAGGAAGCTGCAGGTTCTTGACGTGTTTTGCAAAGTTTTTGGAGATCGTTCCCAGTGCCCCGATGACAGTGCGTGCCACTGTTGTGCGTTTCATCCATAACCGCGCAGTTTCGATGGCCAGGTCACAGTATTGCGTGATTTTTTTCCCCCAGTTCTTTTTCTTTCGACTCTGGCATCTCCTGGTATGGCGCTATCAATCAGCTGTACGCTTCGGTTCTCTACCACTGCGATATCTGGCGTGTTGTGTTCCAAATGGCGATCTGTCTGTATTTGGAAGTCCCACAAGATCTTCACCTTCTCATTCTTGACATAATATATTATTATTAATAGTATTATTAATTATTATTATTTAATTATTATTAATTATTATTAATTATTACTACTGCTACTGCTATTGCTATTGCTGTTGTTGTTTTGTTATTACTACTACTACTATTGCTATTGTTGTTATTGTTGTTTTATTATTATTACTACTATTGCTATTGCTGTTGTTGTTTTGTTGTTGTTGTTATTATTATTATTATTAATTATTATTATTATTATTATCATTATTATTAACCCTTTCCTGTGGTTCTGGAGCACACCAAGTGTTGGAAACAAGACTTCCAATGACAACGTTAATTCTTTTGATATTTACCACGAATGGAACACGGAAGGATCTTTCTAGAATGTTTCTTGCCTCTCCCCCCACATCACAGATAAACCTCTTGCCCAAATCTACCTGCTACAGGTGAAATTCTTCCCTTCCAGGCTACCTGGACCTGGGGCCCTGACGGTCAGGGGTGCCATCCTACTGGTCAACTGCGACAAAGAAAACCCATTTGGCAGAGCTGAGGACTGTCAGGATGAGAAAATATTTTCCAAGGAAGGTAAAATAAAATGGTTGATCTCTCTGGGGGCCGTTCTGGAAATTGAAAAAGCTGAGAGAAATCCATTTTGCAGATCAGCCCCCCGCGCACCAAACGTGGATTCCAGCTTTGAGTGCAGCCCAGGTGTTTTCCAGTCATGGGGTAACAAGGAGAAGTATAAATGGGTTTTAGGCCATGGTGGGATTCAAAGAGGTGGACCGCCGGGTTCTCTGCGTGGATGCCACTTCTGGAAGTCCGTTCTGGGCCCGGGCAACGAAAAAAAATTAGTTACCGGTTCTGCCGAAGCGGTGCAAACCCAGCCGAATCCCACCGCTGGGTTTTTAGGGTGTACCACCTGTAATTTCAGTAGGACGAAAAAGGTCAACTTTTAAGGCAGAGACTTAACGCTGACGGGATCGTGTTGCGTTTCTAAATAAAGTCACGCACAATTCGTTTAAAAAAAAAAAGGAAAAAAGAACCAGCCTTTTAAAGTAAGTCGGGCATTAAAACAGCCTCGCTGTTCCCTGTTAGAAAGAAATTGGCAGGGAAATTCTTTTGCCTCTTAAAGCAGAAAGCTTAATTCTTGCAAGGAAGCTGCAATAATAAATCGAGTTAGAGGAAAGCGTGCTGAGATCTAATAAAAGTTTAATTGCACCTTCCGCGAGTTTTCTCTCCTCTCCGGGGTCTCTTCCCTCAAAGACCCTCTTAACCTCGCTCTTCTGCCTTGGGCTTTGAACCCCCAGATCTGGAGGACATGTCCCGGATGATCTTGAGAACGCAAGGCCCAGACCGGCTTCCAGTGGGCTACGAGATGGTTCTCCACATTCCACTCTCTGACACCGACAAGGTTGGCGTTTTTTACCTGCAGAGTAAGTGCCTTTTCTGCTCTCCCCTTGAAAGGCAACCCATCCTGGCTTTTGTCATCCTTAAGCACACTCTTAAATCAGGATCACTCAAAACCTGGGTCAGGATTCCCTCGTTTTCACAGCCACGGAGACCTCATTTTTATCTTACCAGCCCCGACGGAGCCCTTGTCATCCTTCCATTCCAGGCCCTGCCTCTGGATTGTAAGGTAAAAGGTAAAGGTTCCCCCGCACACGCGTGCTAGTCGTTTCCGACTCTAGGGGGCCGGTGCTCATCTCCGTTTCAAAGCCGAAGAGCCAGCGCTTGTCCGAGGACGTCTCCGTGGTCATGTGGCTGGCATGACTAGACGCCAAAGGCGCACGGAACGCTGTTAACTTCCCACCGTAGCGGTCCCTATTTTTCTACTTGCATTTTTACGTGCTTTCGAACTGCTAGGTTGGCAGAAGCTGGGACGAGTAACAGGCGCTCACTCTGTTACGCGGCACTCGGGATTCGACCCGCCAAACTGCCGACCTTCTGATCGACAAGCTCAGTGTCCTAACCCACTGAGCCACTGCGTCCCGTGTCTGGATTGTACTAGTGACCAAATGAGAGCTAAAGTCCCCAAGTCCTAAAGCTGCCAAGTTTGAAGACTGCCCCCTGCTCTTGAACCTTCCAGTGGCCACTAAACAAATGGTTATAAACTGAGGACTGACTGCAACGACAAACGAGCATGTCTCTTTCTATTCCTTGCAACAACAGAAAGTCCCATGCAAGTGTCGTGTTTTTCCACCATTGTAGGGCGCCTCCGAAACCCACTTTTTCCTTAAACAGAACCCTCGACCCACCCACCCACCCACACACACACAGTGCCCCCAGCCCTGATGTAGTTCTGACCCAGCGTTTGGCTTAAGGTTTAGTGACCATCATGGCTGGCTTGTTCAGTGAAAGTCGGTTAGGCTAAACCCAAGCGTAGATGTTGGCTTCCCATGTCCTTCTCTTCCGCCTTCCGTTCTTCCAGATCCGTTCTTCGGCCAGCGCTACATACACATCCTGGGGAGAAGGAAACTGAGTCATGTGGTGAAATACACAGGGGGCTCGGCTGAACTGGAGTTCTTTGTGGAGGGTCTGCGCTTCCCGGATGAGAGTTTCAACGGACTCGTCTCTATCTACGTCAGTCTGCTGGAGCCGATGGCTGAGGTTGGCTTCAGGGGCGAGAGGTGGTTGGGGGACCGAGGGTGGTGGCGGTGCCCCCTTTTGTCCTCCCCTGCCCCCCACCCCTAAAAGAGGCTCTGGAAATCCCTTTTTCCTGGCAAAGCTGGGGCTGAAATGACTTGGACCAGGAGAAAAAAAATCGGCACTTTCGTGCCCGTCTATCCTTCCACGTTGAACTTTCTCCTCCTGCCAAAACCAGGTTTTTAGAGTTTTGACTTGCCAACCCTGCCGTGGCCCTGGCTCCTTGGTCGAGGGGGGCACCCTTGCTTAGTCGCTGATCTGCTTGCCAAGGGTCCCGTTAAACCTGACCCACCCACCCCTTTTTTCCGGGGTGATTTTAGAACCGTATCAATTGGGATCCCTGGATGGAGGCTGATATTTTTTACGTTACGCCGGCCGCCTTCTCGGATTGCTGGCCCTGCTTGAAATGCCACCCTGGGGGGCTCTTTCTGGGAATCAAACCGGTCCCCCCCCCCCCCCGCCTAAAAAAAATATATGCAGATTTCGTTGGCCTTGATCTGTGAGTTGGGTTGTCTCCTTTGCAGCTGCCCAGCCTCCTCCATTTTGCCCTGGGGTGGACGTCATTGATCCACATCTTCTCCCTGGCCGTTTCTCTCCACCCTTCGAATGGCGGTGGTTTTCAATTACTCCTGCCAATTAGCCAATTAATTAGCTTTGCAAGCTGGAATCCTGCTTGGGAGCGGTTGGGTTATTTATTTATTTATTTGAGTTGGACTCCAGGCGCTTCTGAGCTTTCTTTCTTTCTTTCTTTCTTTCTTTCTTTCTTTCTTTCTTTCTTTCTTTCTTTCTTTCTTTCTTTCTTTCTCTTTCTTTCTTTTTCTTTCTTTCTTTCTTTCTTTTTCTTTTTTTCTTTCTTTCTTACTTTCTTTCTTTCTCTCTCTCTCTCTCTCTCCCCCTTCCTTCCTTTCTCTTTCCTTTCCTTTTTTCTTTTTTCTTTCTTTCTTTCTTTATCTTTTCTTTTTTCTCTTTTTCTTCCTTTCTCTTTCTTTCCTTCCTTCCTTCCTCTCTCTCTTTTTCTCTCTCTCCTTTCTTTTTCTTGCTTTCTTTTTTCTCTTCCTTTCTTCCTCTCTTTTTTCTTTCTCTTTGCTCTCTTTTTCTTTTGTTCTCTTTTCTCTCTCTCTCTCTCTCTCTTCTTTTTCTTTCTTCCTCTTCCTTCCTTCCTGTCAAATAAAAACGTGAGGTTCTCATATTTTTTAAAAAGGCAGACTCTCTCCTGACCTGTTTTACACAGGAATGCTTGAGGATAAAGGCTCCAGTACTGCATTTCTTTATTTTTCAAGTGGCTTTTTTTTCCGGCAGGGGATTCCGCAGACCCCAATCTTCACTGACACCGTCGTTTTCCGGGTTGCACCCTGGATCATGACCCCAAACATCTTGCCACCCATCAGCGTCTTTGTCTGCAGGTAAAGGACCAAGCAGCACACAGGTTGTCCTCGACGTACATCCGTTCATTTAATAACTTTCAAAATTACAACAGCAATGAAAAAAGTGGCTTAGGGCCAATCCTGCAACCATCTCAGCATCCCTCACCAAATTTGGCTGCTTGGCAATCGGTGTGTAATTTATGAGGGTTGCCGCATCCCGGATGGTGTGGTTGCCAATTGCGACCTTCCCAGCCGGCTACCGACAAGGTGTGTGTGTGTGTGTGTGTGTGTGGTGGTGGTGGGAGTTGGATTTGCTTAACGACCGTGTGGTTCACATAAGAGCTGCAGGGATTGGCTTGTCAACCGTGGCCAAAAAAAAAATGGTCGTATAATCAGGCACGTCTCACTTTAACAACTACACAACAATAGAAATTCTGGTCCAATTTATGGTAGAAAGTCAAGAATTACCTGTGTATAGGTGTATGTGTGTTTATTCATTCATTAAATTAGTATGGCCGCCCACGTCAACAAATGACTCTGGGTGGTGAACAGACTGAAAACAAATCCCATTACTTACCTACCTCTTTCTTTCTTTCTTTCTTTCTTTCTTTCTTTCTTTCTTTCTTTCTTTCTTTCTTTCTTTCTTTCTCCTTCCCTTCCCTTCCCTCCCCTCCTCTTTCTTTCTTCTTCTTCTTTCTTTCTTTCTTTCTTTCTTTCTTTCTTTCTTTCTTTCTTTCTTTCTTTCTTTCTTTCTTTCTTTCTTTCTCTTTCTTTCTTTCTTTCTTTCTTTCTCTTGCTTTCTCTTTCTATCTTTTCTTTCTCTTTCTTTCTTTCTTTCTTTTCTTTCTCTTTCTATCTTTTTCTGTATCTCTCTTTTTTCTCTCTCTGCTTCTTTTTCTTTCTCTTCTCTTTTCTCTCTTTCTCTTTTTCTTTATATCTCTCTATCTCTTTATCTTCATTTTTCTTTCTTTTTCTTTCTTTTTTCTTTCTCTTTCTCTTGAACAAGCCGGCCTGGTCTGATGGGTTTAGGGGTATTTTAACGCTATTGTATTAACTTATTGAATTGGGCTGTAGTATTTAATATTTTTTAAACTTTTATATATTGTATTTTATTGTATTGCCCTGTACACCGGCCCTGAGTCCTTCAGGAGAAGGGCGGCATAGAAATTAAATAATAATAATAATAATAATAATAATAATTAATAATAATAATAATAATAATAATAATAATAATAATAATAATAATAATAATAATAATTATTATTATTATTATTATTATCTCTCTTTCTCTGTATCTCTCTTTGTCTCTTTTTTTCTGCCTTTCTTTTTCCTTTCTTTCTTCTGTCATTTTCTTTCTCTCGCTGTCTTTCTCTTCATTCTTTTTTTCTTTTCTTTTTTCCATGTTTCTAATCAAGATAAGGAAGGTATTGCTGTAAAATGGCGGGGGGGGGGGGGCGCTTGAGTTTTGATAGCACCAAGATGGAAAGTCTTGGCTGTGAATTCAGGAAGAAAGAAGCTTAGTTCTAACAGCCTCTCTGTACCTCCAGCTCTTTTTCTTGGAGGACTGAGTGGGTCCCGGCGCGAGTCACAGGTAGCAGCTGATGCCCTCTTGCAGGGAAAAATGCGCAGGGCCTCCAACGACACCTCACCTGTTCTTCTCCTCCCCCCCCCCCTTGCAGTGTCAAGGACAACTATCTTTTCCTGAAGGAAATCAACAACCTGGTGAGCAAAAGCAGATGCAAGATCAGCGTTTGCTCACGCTACATGAATCGTGGCGACCGATGGATGCAGGTTAGCACCGGTCCGGATGCATTTCTTGCAAGCAGGTGTGAATGCTCACGTCGTGTCTCTGTGAAATTCTCCATAGATTGATAAATGTTGATTAAAGGTAAAGGTTCCCCCCGCACATGCGTGCTAGTCGTTTCCGACTCTAGGGGCCGGTGCTCATCTCCGTTTCATAGCCGAAGAGCCAGCGCTTCTCCGAGGATGTCTCTGTGGTCATATGGCCGGCATGACTAGACGGCAAAGGCGCACGGAACGCTTTGACCTTCCCACCGTAGCGGTCCCTATTTTTCTACTTGCATTTTTTACGTGCTTTCGAACTGCTAGGTTGGCAGAAGCTGGGACGAGTAACAGGCGCTCACTCTGCTACGCGGCACTCGGGATTCGACCCGCCAAACTGCCGACCTTCTGATCGACAAGCTCAGCGTCCTAACCCACTGAGCCACACCACGTCCCTAATGTTGATTAGACACCATCAAGTCAGCATCAACTCTTAGCAGCCACGTAGATCCTCTTTGTGCTGATCTGTCCCTAAGATGGTTAAGGGACTTCCCAAAGATGCTTTTTTCAGGAGGCAACTGGACTTTTCTTTGAAAACGTTTCGCTTCTCACCCAGGAAGCTTCTTCAGCTCTGACTGGATGCTGAGGAATGGAAGGGTTTATACTCCTTGCAGTCAGCTGGTCATTTGCATCCTTTTAGAGGGTCGTTGAGGCCACTTGGAGGTTTATCTGTGTCGTCGGGGTCACCTGAGTGGTGCAAATGGGTGTGGAGTCTTCTTGGAACTGCTGAACAGCCTTCCCTAAACATCATTTCTCTCCAGTCCACAACAGAGTCCTTTCAACAGTTCCAAGAAGGCTCCACTCCCATTTGCCCCACTCAGGTGACCCTGAGGACACAGATAAAACCTACAAGTGGCCTCAACGGCCCTCTAAAAAATGCAAATGACCAGCTGTCTGCAAGGAGTATAAATCCTTCCAGTCCCCACTATCCGGTCAGAGCTGAAGAAGCTTCTTGGAGGAGAAGCGAAACGTCTTCAAAGGAAAAACAAGAAAGTCCGGTCGCCTCCTGAAAAAAAAAGCACCTTTGGCACAACCATGACCTGGATGACGGAGAATCTCCACGGATATTCCCAAATGCAGCCTTGAGATTAGAGTTTATCAAACTCGACAACCTTAAGAATGTGGACTTCAACTCCCAGAATCCCCTAGCAATGCCTTCAACACCCACCCACCCACCCACCCCCTCTTTTTCCCAGGACCTCACCAATTTCGGCTGTAGAGCAGCTGGCAATCCTGTAGTGCTGATTCTCTTTTGTCTTGCAGGATGAGATCGAATTTGGCTACATTCAAGCACCCCACAAGCAATTCCCGGTGGTTTTAGACTCTCCGCGGGATGGTGGCCTAGAATATTTCGCCGTCAAAGAGATTTTGGTAAGAGCTATGGCTATGCTTTCCTCTCTTGTCATGGGAGCGGATTATTTAAGGGAGTAAGCAGCGGAAGACGGATAGAAAACTGGCAGGGAAATCTGAATCTTTAAAAAAAAAAAGCTTTTCATTTTGCAGCTTTGATGGAGGATCTGGACAGACTTGAACACTGTACACTACCTTAAGAAAAATGAAATTCAATGGTGAAAAAAGTAAGATTTTACTCTCAGGCAAAAACACACACAAATGTACAGGTGAAACATCGCTTAATAGGAGTCACTCCAAGAGGGACCTTGGTGCCCTTGTGGACAATCACTTAAATATGAGCCAGTTGTGTGCTGCAGCAGCCAAAAAAGCCAATGCGATCCTCGGTTGCATCAACAGAGGGTTAGAATCAAGATCACGTGAAGTTCTTTAAAAAGGCCACATCTGGAATAGGCAGTGCTTTTTTTGTTAAAGAAAAAGGTGCCGGAACTCACACATGTCATACAACCCGCCTTGCCTACCCTACAAGGTTCCATCCAAAAAAGGTGCCGGAACTCCGTTCTGAGCATTCTATGAGAAAAAAAAGCCCTGGGAATAGGGCATCCAGTCCTGGTCACCACAATATTAAAAAAAAAAGATGTTGAGACTCTGGAAAGAGTGCAGAGAAGAGCAACAAAGATGATCAGGGGCCAGGAGGCTAAAATGTATGAAAAACGGTTGTAGGAATTGGGTATGTCTAGCCTAGTGAAAAGAAGGACCAGGTGGGCGACATGATAGCAGTATTCCCATATTTGAGGGGCTGCCCCAAAGAAGACGGGGTCAACCTGTCTTCCAAAGCACCCAGATGCAAGGAAAGAAACAATGGTTGGAAACTAACCGCGGAGAGAAGCAACCTAGAACCACGGAGAAACTTCCTAACAGTGAGAACAATGAACCAGTGGAACAGCTTGCCTTCAGAAGTTGTGGCTGCTCCATCTCTGAAGGCTTTCAAAAAGAGACCGGACAGCCGTTTTGTCTGAAATGGTGTAGGGTCTCCTGCTTGAGCAGGGGGGTTGGACTAGATGACCTTCAAGGTCCCTTCCAGCTCTATTATTCTATGTTCTGTGCTAAAAGGATTGGCGGCCTAGTCTTAATCTTCTAAATCGGATTCCCAACTGCCGGTCCGTGGACCGGTAACGGGCCACGCGACATGCCAGCAACCGGTCTGGACAAACAAGCAAAGCCCCATCCGTGGGATGCAGGCAGCACACAAAACTACACGCTTTCGGTCCGTGGAAAAACCTCTGTCCACGGAACCGGTCCCTGGTGCCCAAAAGGTCGGGGGGCTGTGCTCTAAGTAAGGTTTCTAGCCCCTTAAAACCCACAAGATTTTTCCCGGCAGGCACAACGCAGGAGGAATCCAGCCTTAAGGGTTGTTTTCAAGGCCCCACGTCAATTTGTGGCCTCCAGAAACGGAATGCACAAACAGGACGCTCGTATTTTATGGATGGCGTATGCTACAGCCCTGCTGCCAAGAATGGATATGGTGTGTCTGAAGGGCCCAGACATCTTGGGCCAAGGACTCCATCAAGGACTCCTGCCCCTCCCCCAAGCGCAAACGTGCTGACCCCCCCCCCAAAAAAAAAACTCTGTAGGTTCCCCAACCTGGATCCTGCCACACTTCGGCACCCGTGATTTTTTTTAATCTTTTTTTTGGGAGAGGTTGCCTGTCCATTTAGCCGGATTCCTTGCGGCGAGGCGCCAGAAAACGTGGCGGTTTCTGAAGGGTAGCTGGTAACCAGAGCCGAGAGCGAGGCGCCGCTAGTCTTTCGCAGAGACGCTACTTTACCATACGTGGACGGGTCGTTCCTAAATGTAGGGAATCCATCATTTCTCCAGCCTCCGATGAGGAGTGCTGAATTGGTCACGGGGAAAGAGAGAGAAATATCATCTCTCGCTCGCTTTTGCAAAAATCCAGGTTAGTTGGTGGACCTCAGCCTTGGAAAAGATTTATTTTTTTTAATCTGCCTCCTGCAGTTTGTTTGGCAAAGCATTCAGAGAGAAGGAAAAAAAAAACGAAAAACCAAGAGGCCAGAGTGCTTAAATATTAAACATCCCCATCTTTTGTTTAATCTTTCCTCTCCTCACCCCTGCCGCCTTTGTGCCTTCTCATTTTCCAACGAGGCCGAGTTAGCAAGCTCGCTAACTACTAGCCCGTAGTAGCCTCTTGAGAGGCACTTAATGGAAAACGAGAGTAGGAAGAATTAATTTCTCACTGGACAGAGAACAGCAGGAAGAGAAGTTGGTAATGATCAGGCTGGTGTTTTGGGACTGAGCGCGGTTTCCCACAGGTTTCTGGCCTTATCTGGCTGTTTTTGCGCGCCGCAAGTTGTTGACGTGGAGAAAAATAGTAAAAAAAAAGAAGAAGTACAGAGTGGTGTCATTTGCCAGCCTAGAGAAAAGAAGGTAAGTATTCCAGTATTTGAGGGGCTGCCGCAAAGAATAGGGGGGGGCAACTTATTTTCCAAAGCACCAGAAGGCAAGATAATGGATGGAAACTCATCAAGGAGAGAAGCCACCTGGAATTAAGGAGAAACCTCCTAACAGTGAGGACCATTAACCAGTGGAACAGCTGGCCACCAGAAGTTGTGGGTGCTCCATCACTGGAGGTTTTTAAGAAGAGACTGGACAGCCGTTTGTCTGAAAGGGTATAGGGTTTCCTTCTTGGGGTTGGACTAGAAGACCTCCAAGGTCCCTTCCAGACCTATTTTGATTAAAATAATGGCCAAGGACTTTGCATTTGTTTCCTTCCACTTTTTAAAACAACTGTTTTGGGGCCTTCCGGGAGATGCAGTTCAGCAGCCAAGTCCGGGATCTTTGCCCCACGAGTAGAACATACATTAAAATCATGTAGACACGTTGGAGGCTCCTCTGCAAGTGCTTGGAGGGATTGCAGCATGCCCGCTTGCTAATCCCGGGGGAATTTGCAAGAAAGCTAAAAAAAGGAACAGGGCAGCCAAGTTGAAAGAAGTTCCACACCTCCTGGGAGTTAATTGCCTGTTTAACTTTCAGCAGAAGCCAGCAGAAACCCAGGCTGTAACTCAAGCCTTTGTCCTGGTTCGCCTCCCCGCTTTCAGAATTGGGGCAGTCTGGAGGAACAAAAGGTTGAAGAGAAGAAAAAAAAATGGTCGTGCAAGGTTTCCCAAATCTGTAACATCACCTGACGCTTGCCTTCCTGTCTCCGGCCTCGCAGGCCGACGTGGGCACCACAAATATGCCATCCTGTGCCAAGCTCAGGCTTGGGAGATTTCTTCCCTTTCTTCGGCTCAGCGAGGAAGATGATGGTGACCCGGCGCCAAGCTCTTGGAGCCCGTGGTTGGCACCAGGATCCCGACGTGCATACCTGGCGGGACGCACTGCCCTTCCCTCTGTCGGCTCCAGCAGCCCAGTCGGGTGGATGGAATTACACCCGTATCGCCTGGACGCTCAAGCCGGCTAATTCACAGCAAAGCCAGCCTGGCACGCTTGACTGGGTCTCCGTTTCAAATTTTTTTCTGTCCCGCTCTCTTCTTCCTGCCTGCCCTGAGTGAGATTTATTTTATTTTATTTTATTTTATTTTATTTTATTATAATTTTATTATATTTTATTTTATTGTATTGTATTGTATTGTATTTTTTTATTTTATTATTTTATTTTATTTTATTATTTTGTTTTATTATTTTCTTATTATTTTATTTTATTTTTTATATTTTTTTATTTTTTTATTGTATTTTATTTATTTTTTTTATTTTTTATTTTGTTTTATTATTTTGTTTTATTATTTTATTATTTTATTTTATTTTATTTTAATTTTATTTTATTTTTTATTTTATTATTTTAATTTAATTTAATTTTATTTTATTTTATTTTATTTTATTTATTTTATTTTATTTTATTTTATTTTATTTTATTTTATTATTTTATTTTATTTTATTTTATTTTATTTTATTTTATTTTATTTTATTTTATTTTATTTATTTTATTTTATTTTATTTTATTTTATTATTTTATTTTATTTTATTTTATTTTATTTGCAAGGAGGAAAGACCTCTCGCAGCTTATATCAAGGACTAGTGGCTTGACTGCCGAGGGAGATTGGCAGCTCAGATTTCACAGGCGTGACTGGCGGATAAGTTGGGGCTGCCTTCCGTTTCCCAGCTAAGTCGGATTTCCTGGGCTCGGCCTGGCTCGAGTCGTCTGAAAAGTTTCGGAGAAGGATGTGAACCGGGACCTGTGCGTGCGGAAGGATATTTCTGCAGATTTTATCCTGGGGGAAGTTGTGGGGCTGTGTCTGTGCACAGGAGACCACAGCTCTGAAGGAGCTTCTTCAGTGACACGTGTGTGTGTGTGTGTGTGTGTGTGTGTGTGTGCCTCCTTCCCTTCCTCCCCTCCTTCCTTCCTTTGTCCCTCCCTCTCTTCCTTCGATTCCTTTATACGATTCCTCCCTTCTTCCCTCCCTTCCTTTTCTTCCTCCCTTCGATTCCTTTTCTCCCTTCATTTCCTTCCTTCCTTCCTTCCTTTTATTCAATTTTTTTCTTTCCTTCCATTCCTTCCCCTCCCTTCAATTCCTTAAAGCGTTTGGATAACCGCTTTAAAGCTGGCGCCTCTTTGGTGTTGTTTCACGTGCCGTTCTCACGTCCAGATGGGCAGCTCCGGTTCCTGTCGTCCCTCGCCACTACGTTCCCTTTCTCTCCCCCCTCTCCCCACATTTTACAGCAGGATGCCAGCGAAGGGAAGCAGGTTGAAGGGTTTACGGTGGCAGACCTGAGGCAAGGCTGGGATCCCTGTCCCCTCTGGGTAGACATCTGCCAAGAAACGGTCCCTCTCTCTCTCTCTCGCCAGGGCCCTGATTTCGGCTACGTGACCCTGGAGCCGCTCTTTGAGGCCGTCACCAGCTTGGATTCCTTTGGGAACCTGGAAGTCAGCCCCCCGGTCTCCGTCCACGGCAAGGAGTATCCTCTGGGCAGGATCCTCATTGGGAGCAGCTTCCCCACGTAAGTGAGAAAAGTTTGGGGAAGCTGGGAAATACAATTTCTTGGCACGCACAGTATTGCAGCAGACTCATAGTTGCTGTCTTTCTCTCATTTCCTTCCTTCCAACCATTCTTCTCGTCCCTTCCTTCCTTGCTTCCATCTGACCATTCTCTCATCTCTCCCTTTCTACTTTCCTCCCTTTTTCTTTCCTTCCTTCCTTCCACCCGTTCTCTCATCTTTCCCTATCTTCCTTCCTTCCTCCCACCCTCTCCTTTTTCCCATCTACCCATTCTTCTCATCCTTCCTTCCTCCTTCCTTCCTTCCCTTTTCTTCCTTTTTTGTCCACCCGTTCTTCTCTCATCCCTCTCACTCCTTCCTTCCCTTCCCTTCTCTGTCCACCCATTCTTCTCATCCCTCCTTCCTTCCTTTCCTCTCTCCCTCCCGTTCTTCTCATCCTTCTTTTCCTTCCTTCCTTCCATCCGAACATTCTCTCATCTCTCCCTTTCTACCTTCCTCCCTTCCGTCCGTCCACCCATTCTCTCCTCTCCCTATCGTCCTTCCTCCCGCCCACCCTTTTTCCTTCTTTCCGTCTACCCAATTATTCTTCTCATCTCACCTCCCCCTCCCACCCTCCCTTTTCTTCCTTCTGTCCACCCACCCTTCCTTCCTTCCTTCCTTCCTTCCTTCCTTCCTTCCTTCCTTCCTTCCTTTCCTTCCATTCCTTCCTTCCTTCCATCTCCTCCCTCCGTCTCCTCCCTCCCTCCCTTTTCATCTGTCTCCTTCCTTCCTTCCATGTCCTCCCTCTCCTCCCTCCCTCCCTTTTCATCTGTCTCCTTCCTTCCTTCCTTCCTTCCTTCCTTCCTTCCTTCCTTCCTTCCTTCCTTCCTTCCTTCCTTCCTTCCTTTCTTCCTTCCTTCCTTCCATCTCCTCCCTCTCCTCCCTCCCTCCCTTTTCATCTGTCTCCTTCCTTCCTTCCTTCCTCCCATTCTATTCTCATCCCTCCCTTCCAGCTCTGGAGGGCGCCGAATGACCAAGGTCATCCGCAACTTCCTCCGCGCCCAACGGGTTCAGTCCCTGGTGGAGCTGTATTCAGACTGGCTGACTGTCGGCCACGTGGACGAGTTTGTGACCTTCGTCCCAGCCCCTGGCAAGAAGGCAAGAAGGGCTCAACTTCCTCTCCCAGTCCGCGTCGGCTTTACGAAGGGCTTCCAAAAAGTGCCTCCAGCTGGGTTGTTCCAACCCCGGAGATGAATTAACAGTAGTAGTAGTAGTAGTCGTAATAATAATTTACGAAACTTGTATGCCGCCGGATGCCCAACCTCTGGGAGGCAGGGAGGGTCTCACTCCCTCCGTGCCACCTGCCCCCTCCCCGAATCTGACCGCCCCCCCTCCTTCCTTTCTTCCCCCAGCGATTCCGGATGCTCATGGCCAGCCCCTCCGCCTGCTACAAGCTCTTCAGAGAGAAGCAGAAAGAAGGCCACGGGGAAGCCATCATGTTTAAAGGTGGGCAGTCTCCAGCATCCTCAGTTGCAGATATTCGCCCCCTAGGGGGGCGGTGGGGGGGGAAGGCAGCAGAAATGGAGTGAGATGCTCTTCCTTAAGACTTGGAGGAAGTGTGTGTGTGTGTGTGTGTGTGTGTGGGTGGGTGGGTGGGTGGGTGGGCAGCAGTGTAATGCGTGTGCCGGAGGGAGCATTGCCAACGCATCCGTGTGCTTCTGCACAGCACTGCCATCAGTTACAGAAGCGGCAAGCTAGGGCTCTGGATAGGAAAGGCATTTGATGTGCCCGCTTCTGTCCCTAAAACAGGTGCGCAGAACCGGCAACGTTTTTGTGCAGCGGGCGGGCAGGGCTGCAAGCCTAGCGGAGGCAGGTGGCCCCGTCGGAGAGCGAGCCGAGGGACCCGCTTCACGCCAGTCCGAGCCGCGCGGCGGGAGGGGGTCCCGAAAGGGTGGCATTTTATTACCCGGCCGCTGGGCCTTCCAAGTGGGCCATCCCTCCTCACTTCAAAAGGAGCTGAAGGGGGCTTCCCAATTGCACGGAGGGGAGTCGCCTCCAACAGAAATCAGCTGCTAGGCCCAGGGGTCCCTGGGCACCCCTCGGCTGCGGCCTTGGCTTCCCCGGTTCTGCCTTCCTGGCCGGGGGCAGGTGGGCTTTGCAGGGGAGGGGGCTGAAAAGGGGAGGGTTTTTCTTGTGCATGCCACACAGTGGTCATCCACAGGAGAACACAACCCCTCACGTCTGCGCTCTCTCTCTCTCTCTCTCCCTCCCTCCCTCTCCTTTTCTCTCCCTCCCTCCCCTTTTTCTCCCTCTCTCCCTTCCTTTCTTCCTTTCCCTCCCTCCCTCCATCTTCTCCATTCCCTCCCTCTCTCCCTTCTCTCTCCCTCCCTCCTTCTTTCTCTCCCTCCCTCCCCTCTCCCTCCCTCTCTCCCTTCTCTCTCCCTCCCTCTCTTCTCTCTCCCTCTTTCCCTCCCTCTCCTTCTCCCTCCCTCTCCCTCCCTCTCTCCTCTTTCTCTCCCTCCCTCTCTCCCTTCTCTTGCTCCCTTTCACTCTCTCTCCAGGATACTCCGGCACAGACACCAAACGCGTCACCATCAACAAGGTCCTTTCCAACGAGATTATGGTGCAGGAGAACCAGTATGTGCAGGTGAGGCTTTGCAGGGAGGTGTGTGTGTGTGTGTGTCCGTTCAAAGTTACAACGGCACTGAAAAATGGGGCTATTTTTCACACTTACGACCATTGCAGCAGCCCCACGGTCACGGGGTCAGAATTCAGACGCTTGGCAACTGACTCGTATTTATGACGGTCGCAGTGTCTCCCGGGAGGGGGGGGTCACGCGGCCTCCTTTTGGCAACCTTCGCTACAAGCAAAGTCAAGCCAGAGTCACTGAAGGACCGTGTGGCTCACTTAGCGGCTGCAGTGATTCGCTTAGCAACCGTGGCGAGAGAAGTCCCCCAGTGGGAGCGAACTCACTTCGCCAGTGTCTCACTGAGCAACGTAAATTTGTGGCCATGAACTGAGGACTGCCCGTAGTTTTCTCGTGGATTTTTTTCGGTTGCGTTTCTCCGTCTTGCGACGGGTCTTTCAAGCTGTGGCTTCCCGTGACTGAAGAGGGCGCCCCCCCCCCGCTCAGAGGACACCATCTGACAGAGAAGTGAGGTGGGGGCTGTTTGGGGGCTCCAAATTCTGGGTTTTCTTCCCCCCAGAGGTGCATTGACTGGAACCGCGACATCCTCAAGAAGGAACTGGGCCTGCAAGAGGACGACATTATCGACCTGCCTGCCCTATTCAAGATGGACAAAGGAGGGAAAGCCATGGCATACTTTCCCAACATGGTGAGTGTCGGAGGGGTGGGGGCGCTGCTCTCCAAGCCCCCAGCCCCAGCAAGCTTTGGCAACATCTGTTTGGACCTTCCTTTGCCCTCCCCACCCCCGCTCCCGCCGCTCTCATTTCTTAAAATAATTTGCACATTTGCTTCATGCAAAACACCCCCTGCAGACATTGGTACCCGAGTTGACCTGGGTTTGGGTTTGCCCGAGGGGCGGAGTGAGGAAAGCCCCCCCCCACACCCAAAAAAAACATCAGGCATGGCAGCCCTGGATGTGGATGCTGCACGTCAGATGCTTTTCTGCCTCCTGGCATTATCTAGGAGGGCGGATAATAGCAACACCGCTTAAACACTTCTTACCTCCCTTCCTTCCTTTCCTTCCTTCTCCTTCCCTCCCTCCCTCGCTTCCTTTCTTCCTTCCTCCCTTCCCTCCGTCGCTTCTGTGGTGGCACAGTGGTTAGAATGCAGCATTGCAGGCTGGCTCTGCCCCACAGCCAGGAGTTCGATCCTGACCGGCTTCACAGTGCTTCTCTGAGTGGTTTACAGAATCAGCCTGTTGACCCCCACAGCAATCTGCCTCCTCATTTTATTGACCTCGGGAGGAGGGAAGGCTGAGTCGACTTTGAGCCGGTCAGGATCGAACTCCTGGCTGTGGGCAGAGCCAGCCTGCAATGCTGCATTCTAACCACTGTGCCACCACAGAAGTGAGGGAGGGAAGGAGAAGAAAAGGAAGGGAGGAAGGTGAGGGAGGGAGGGAAGGAGAAGGAAAGAAAGGAAGGGAGGGAAGGAGGGAAGAAGGAAGGGAGGGAGGGAAGAAGGAAGGAACAGCAGTAGTCCTTAGATTTATATACCACTTCACAGTGCTTTGCAGCCTTCTCTGAGCGCTTTACCGAGCCAGCATATTTGCCGCCCCCCCCCCCCCCGCCAGCAATCTGGCTCATTTTACCGACCTCGGAAGGATGGAAGGCTGAGCCAACCACGACTCGGGATCGAACTGCTGGCAGTGGGCAGAGCCAGCCTGCAAGGCTGCATTCTAAGCTCCGCGCCACCGCGGCTCTTCAAGGGCCGTCATCCTGCCGGGCGCTCGCTTGTCCCCTCCAAAATACGAGGCCGTTTCTGTCCCCCCCTGCCCCCCCCGAAATCCTCTCCCCGTTCCCCCTCCCCCCCCCAACTGACCTAACTCACCCTGGCCTTGGCTCTTCCTTAACCTCCCTTCGGCACGTTGCTTTGCGAGAGAGGCAACCGTCGGGCCCGTGAGCTGAGAGGCCTCCCCCCTTTCGCTCTTCCCTCTTCCCAGGTGAACATGATCGTGCTGTCCAGAGACCTGGGCGTCCCCAAACCCTTTGGGCCCATCATCGAGGGGGAGTGTTGCCTGGAGCAGCACGTCTCCTCCTTGCTGGAGCCGCTGGGCCTGGCCTGCACCTTCATCGACGACATCTCCTCCTACCACAAGTACCTGGGCGAGGTCCACTGCGGCACCAACGTCCAGCGGAAGCCCTTTGCCTTCAGCTGGTGGAACGTGGTCCCCTGAGACCGGGGGGTGGTGGTGCGCTTTCAAGACACACACCGTGGCCCTTCTCCGTGCCTGGCTGACCTGCCGGAGCCAGCCTGGGTGGGCCAAGCAGGTGCCACGGGGGGGGGGGGGGGAACAAGAAAAACCAAAACCCTGTCCAAACGCTACAGAGAAACCCGTCGTGTTGATCGGACACGGACCGTCTTTGAGGAGCGTTTGCAGGACCCAGCCGGGTGTCCTGACAACTCTTGTGTGTGATGTGCGTTTTCTTTGCCCCCCCCCCAATTCCTTCCTTCCTTCCTCTCTCTCATTCACTCTTTCCTCCCCTTCCCTTTCTCCCTCCCTCCTTTATTTTCCTTCACTCCTCCTCTTCTGCCTTTCCCTCTCTCCCTCTTTTATTTTCTTGCCTCATTCACTCATTATCTCTCTCCCTTTCTATTTTCCTTCCTCATTTTTTTTCTCCTTTTTTGGGGGGCCTTTCCCCGTATTTCCTTCCTTTCCTTCGCTCAATTCTCCTTTTCTCTCCTTCCTCCCTCCCTCCCTTTATTTTCCTTCCTTCTCACTCATCCTTTTTCACCCTCTTTTCTGCCTTTCCCTTTCTCCCTATTTTCCTTCATTCACGCACTCCTTCCCTTTCTCTCTCCCTATTTTCCTTCCTCGTTCACTCATTTTTCTCCTTCTCCCTCCATTTTCCTTCCTTCTCTTCTGCTTTTCCTTTCTCATTTTCCTTCCTCATTCACTCATCCTTTCTCCCTTTTCCTTTCATTCGCTCGCTTTTTCTTTTCTGCCTTTTCCTTCCCTCTCTCATTTGCTTTCCTGCCTTCCTTCCTTTCATTCACTCATTCTTTTTCTGCCTTTCCCTTCCTTCCTTCCTTCCTCCCTCCCTCCTTTATTTCCCTTCCCTTCCTTCCTCTAATGTAGCCAAGACAAAGACCCTCCCGCACGCAGGTGGGGGTGCGTGTTGCAGCTCTGGGCCTTTGTTGAGGGGGGGGGGCACTTTGCAACAACAGGAATAAAAATGAGGTGACACAACAACCGTTGCGGCGTGGCCATATTTTTTTTTGCAGAGCGTGTGCTGGGAGGGGTCTTGCAGAGTGCGATGTCCTTTCCGGAAGAGGGGATTTGCGGCGATGATTCCGTGTTTTTATTATCCCTCGAACAAACCTCTTTTGGCGCTGCTGCTAAGACTCCTTGCCTCCCCCCCCACACACACACAAATCCATGCACCGTTCCATAGCCGGAATAAGAGCTTGCCTGAGGAAATTTGGGGGTGGGGGCGGGAAAAGTTTGGGGTTGAATTAAAAGCTTTTCAGCTGGGATTGGAAGGAGACCCAGCAGTTCTGGAGAGATGGGGGGGTTATTTTGGTGATGGTGGGGGGGGGGAAGCCAAGGGCATTGGGAGGGAGACAGGAACGCTTCCAGCAGAGGGAGGAAAAAAGATATTTGTCGCTCCCCACCTAATCCCCTAAACTTGTTTAGTTTAATGTTGGATTCTTTTTTGCGGCTTTCTTAGGCTGGCCGAATCTGTCCCGTTTGAGGGTTTGGGGGTTTAGTGACCACGCAGAAAACGGGCTGATTTAACAAGTCTTACATGCGAACGTGGTGGCTCAGTGGGGTAGGACGCTGAGCCTGTCGATCAGAAGGTCGGCAGTTTGGTGGGTTGAATCCCGAGGGAGCGCCTGTTACCCGTCCCAGCTTCTGCCAACCTAGCAGTTCGAAAGCACGTCAAAATGCAAGTAGAAAAATAGGGACTGCTACGGTGGGAAGGTAACGGTGTTCCGTGCGCCTTTGGTGTCTAGTCATGCCGGCCACATGACCACGGAGACATCCTCATACAAGCGCTGGCTCTTCGGCTTTGAAACGGAGATGAGCACCGGCCCCTAGAGTTGGAAACGACTAGCACGCATGTGCGGGGGAAGCTTTACCTTTACCTTTACATGCGAACGCAGCCGACACTGCAAGCCTTGGAACAAAAGAGGCGTTGCTGGATAAAACCCAGCTAGAATCAGTCTCCGACAAACCAGCATCTATCTCAGCCAGCCTTGCGGGCACCCAATTCTCTGGATTTTGGGGTGCCAGGCACAGACAGAGCCAAAGGGAGATGGAGCCTCAAATCACTCGGTTCTGGCCCAGCCTTCCAGCCGATCCCCCCCATCAGCCTCCCCCCATTTCCCCCCCAAATTCACAAAACATAAAAGCCTTGCAAGAAAGCTCCACCTACTGGCCAAACATTTAATTACAGACTCAATGGAAGAGTTCACTGAATTCTCTGGCCATCCCCCTGTCCAAACCCATCAAATGACATTTTCCTCCCCTTCCCCCTCCTCCAGACACCCCCCCTTTACACCTCCCCCCCCGCAGCCCCCCCTCCCACGCAGGTGATTTAATGGCGTGACTTAAGCCGACGCTGCCCTCTTGTGGCCAGCTCAGAGTTGTCACCCGTAACAGTTCAAGATTTAGCACCAAGCCTTCCATCCCAACGACTCGTATTCCGAAACGGGATAGCTTTGCTTTAACCGCCCGGTGGGCTTTCAGCAGGTCAACGTAGACCCTGCTGGCTTTGGGAGGCTTCGCACCTTCAGGAGACCCAGAACAGGGATTAATTAATTAATTCAGCAGTCGGGTTAAGCTTGCTAAAGCCAACCTCGTCCCTCAGCCTTTGAATGCGGAGGCTTGGCAACCCTCCCGTTTCAACACTGTAAACAGCCAATAATTCTATTTTTGCCCCCTTTTACAACAAACACATCCCAGAGGTTACAAGACAAACCTCCCCACTGAGAGTTAAGACCCGTTAAGCCCTGTTTATTTTCTGGCTGGTCCGCTTGTTCCCGCCGCTTCCTGCCCAGTTACGAAGCAGGAATTAAAACCAGCTAATAAGATCCACAGCGTGGCACTTCCTTCCCTCCCTCTCCCTGTCTCTCCCCCTCCCCCCCCACTTTTGCAAAAATGACAGGACAGGGGAACTTTGGGGGGAAAGCATGCAAAAACAAAAGGGTTGCCTGAACAAGGCCGACAATGGGAACACAAGACAGCCCTCCACCTTAAAAGCGCCCCCCCCCAAACTCCCCATTATACCCTTCCTCACTGCGCCTTCCATCCCCCAGGAAGGAGTCCAAGGCCCATGGTTCACAAGAGCGGCTTTCCACGCTCTGCCCTAGGAGAATCCTTAACCGGCCCCGGTTTCCTTGTTTGTTCAGTCCTGGCAGCTGGGGAAAAAAATTATCCCAGAAAAAGCTCACGTTTTTGCCAGCCATCGGGCTACTTTCTCTGTTCCGCACCGGGAAGAGAGACGAGACCCAAGAGAGTCCTCAGATCCGGATGGTGTTGATCCGGAGTGGCTGCACGTTCTTCCCGTTGGCGTGGCTCTGTCCGGGGCTGAAATAAGAGCAGAGTTTCCCGGGAAACTTCTCCCGGAAGGTGTAAAGCCACGACATATCGTCGGCGTTGTAGAAGATGAGCAGCCCCTTGGCGTAGTCCAGGAAGACCCCCACCTTCTCCAGCTTGCTCTTGACGTTCAGCCGCGTCCAGGGCTCGGTGCAGGCGCTGTACTGGTTCCCGTCGTGCATGACGATGCAGTAGAAGCCGCGGCTGGGCTGGATCTGGATGTTGCCCTTGCGGGTGACGGCCTCGTGGGCCAGCCCGATCATCCACTGGGTCTTCTCCGAGACCACCACCTCCCAGTAGTGGATGCCGCTGCTGAAGGCCTCCGAGCCCAGCACCGACACCTCCACGTCGAAGCGCTTGGGCGAGTCCTGCAGCGGCTGCGGGTGCAAATTCCCGTAGGAGACAAGGGTGCAGTCGTCGGAAAGGATCAGGCGCTGGTGAGCGGTGGCCGGGTCCAGGGTCAGCATGGCAGGCACTAGGGGGAGGGAAGGGAGAAGCCGGAGTGAGGTTGCCTGGACGGGGAAGAGGATCTCCAGGGGAGGATGGTAGCTCAGTGCTCTGGAGAGGGGGGTCACCACAGAGAAGGCAATGCCAAAAAGGATAAGCGTGGGGTTAAATTGCCATCTGGAGGTTTGAAGGCCGGGGTGGGTTTCCCTACCATCCCTACACCACCGATGGTGGCACTCTGGCCAGAGTGCAGGACTGCAGGCTGCTTCTGCTGAACTGCCAGCAGTTTGGCAGTTCGATCCTGACCGGCTGAAGGTCGACTCAGCCTTCCATCCTTCCAAGGTCGGTAAAATGAGGACCCGGATTGTTTGTGGGGCAAGAGGCTGACTCTTTAAACCCGCTCAGAGAGGATTGTAAAAGCACTGTGAAGCGGTATGTAAGTCTAAGCGCTACTGCTATTGCTGTAGCTGATCGGATGTTGCGTTAAGAGCCGTGGTGGCGCAGCGGTTAGCGTGCAGCACTGCAGGCAAACTCTGCCCACAGCCAGCAGTTCGATCCTTCCATCCTTCCCAGGTCAGTAAAATGAGGACCCAGATTATTGGGGGGCAAATATGCCAACTCTGTAAACCGCTTATAGAGGGGGCTGCAAAGCACTGTGAAGTGGTATATAAGCTTTAGAAGGAAGGAAGGAAGGAAGGAAGGAAGGAAGGAAGGAAGGAAGGTAGGAAGGAAGGAAGGAAGGAAGGAAGGAAGGAAGGAAGGAAGGAAGGAAGGAAAGAAGGAAGGAAGGAAGGAAGGAAGGAAGGAAGGAAGGAAGGAAGGAAGGAAGGAAGGAAGGAAGGAAGGAAGGAAGGAAGGAAGGGACAATGAGAAGGAAGGAAAATAAGGAACAGGAAGGAAGGAAGCTGTGGTGGCGCAGTGGTTAGAAGGCAGCATTGCAGGCTGACTCTGCCCACTGCCGGGAGTTCGATCCTGACCGGCTGAAGGTCAAGTCAGCCTTCCGAGGTGGGTAAAATGAGGAGCCCGATTGTTGGGGGGGCAAATATGCTGACTTTGCAAACCCGCTCAGAGAGGGCTGCAAAGCACCACGAAGCGGTATGTAAGTCTAGCTGCTACTGCCATCTACCTGAGCTGACTCACCTGGCTGGATGTCCTGGAAGAGGGATTTCCAGATGGTGTACTGCAGAGGCCCCATGTACTTCGAAGTGGGAAAGTCTTCGTAGGTGAGGTTAGTTTCGTGGATCTTCCCCTTCAGCCTTGGGGGGTGGGAAAGGAGACTGAGGTTAGCCACTGCGGCGTCCCTGGCCCCACCCCCTGGCCCCGCCCCCCAGCTCCACCCACCTCTCCGAGAGCGAGGCGATGCCCGCCAGGAAGCAGTGCTTGTCTGTTTCCACCAGCCTTTCCTGAATGATCTGGCTGCCCTCTTGCACTTTGCGCAGCTGCTGGCTGTAGCGCTGGATCTTCTGCTCGATGTCGGTCAGCGTCCGCGCCGTGTCAGCCTCCAGCTCCTCCAGCATGGCCTTCTGGCGTTCGCGGAGCAGCCTGTGCAACCGCTCAAAGGCCTCGCCGATGGTGGCCCGCAGGCTCTTGGCCGAGGACTGGAAGACACAGGCAGGCAGCGGGTGAGTCCCGGCCCACCCCCAGGGGATGGGGACGGTCGGGAAAGAGCCCCCCGCCCGGCCCTTACCTTGGTCTCAGCCAGCTGGTGCTTCAGCAGAGCCAGGGCCTCCGTGTGGCCACGCTCGCTGTCCTGGAGGGTCTGCAGCTGCTCCTTCAGTTCCCTCTGGAATGAGAGACCGGCATTGGGGCGAGGGGCTCTCGGCGGCGTCTGGGCAGCCCCCAGCCTGTCCCAGGCAGGGTGGGGTGGAGAGTGGGAGCCCGAGCGGGTACCCACCATGGAGAAGCAGGGAGCCCCACCTCCTGGCTGCTCCACAACAGGGGCAGAGCAGGGCCACAGATGTTTCTTCTCTCCCCCCCCCCAGGGAAGGAGGAGTCCCCCTTGGCCAGCCTGGCACCCACCCCAAAGACATAATAGAGCCCAGCTGCCCCCTGGCACCCATCCTGGGGAGTCAGGGAGCCCCCTCCAAGGCCAGGCATGGGGGGCAAAGCAGGGCTCTGGCTGCCCCCTCCCCAGAGAAGCAGGAGTGCCCCCTTGGCCAGCCTGGCACTCACCCTGGAGACACAGCAGACCCCACCTGTCCCCATGCCAGCCTGACCCCCATCCCGGGGAGTCAGGGAGTCCCTATGGTTGCCCCCTCCCCAGGGAAGCAGGAGTGCCCCTTGGCCAGCCTGGCACCCACCCCAAAGACATAACAGACCCCAGCTGCCCCCATGCCAGCCTGGCCCCCATCCTGGGGAGTCAGGGAGCCCCCCAGTGCCTGGCATGGGGGGCAAAGCAGGGCCCCAAAGTGCCCCCTCCCCAGAGAAGGAGTGCCCCTTGGCCAGCCTGGCCCCCACCCTGGGCCAGAGGAGACTCCTAGCTGCCCCCATGCCAGCCTGGCCCCCATCTTGGGGAGTCAGGGAGCCCCCCAGGGCCTGGCATGGGGGGCAAAGCAGGGCCCCAAAGTGCCCCCTCCCCAGAGAAGCAGGAGTGCCCCTTGGCCAGCCTGGCCCACACCCTGGGCCAGAGGAGACTCCCAGCTGCCCCCCATCCTGGGGAGTCAGGGAGCCCCCCAGGGCCTGGCACGGGGGGCAAAGCAGGGCTCCGGCTGCCCCCTCCCCAGAGAAGCAGGAGTGCCCCTTGTCCAGCCTGGTCCCCACCCCAAAGACATAACAGACTCCAGCTGCCCCCATGCCAGCCTGGCCCCCATCCTGGGGAGTCAGGGAGCCCCCCCAGGGCCTGGCACGGGGGGGCAAAGCAGGGCCCCAAGTGCCCCCCCAGAGAAGCAGTAGTGCCCCTTGGCCAGCCTGGCCCCCATCCTGGGGAGTCAGAGAGCCCCCCCAGGGCCTGGCATGGGGGGGGCAAGGCAGGATCCCAAGTGCCCCCCACCCACCCAGGAAAGCAGGAGTGCCCCTCCCACCCTTGGAGACCCAGCACACACCCCTGCTGCCCCCCTGACCCCCATCCCGGGGAGGCAGGGAGCCCCCCCCACCTCCATGGCCTGGCAAGGGGGAGGGGCTTCCCCCGGGGGGGCGTGTCCGGGGCTCTGGAAGCCCCCTCCCCCACCTGCATCTCCTCGAAGGCCTCGTCCAGGCCGGTGACCTGGTGCTGCTCGTGCAAGGCGGGCCGGTCGCAGAAGAAGCAGACGACGGCGCGGTCGGTCAGGCAGAAGAGGCGGACTTTGGCGTGGGCTTTCCCGCAGGGAGAACCCCCGGCCCGGCCGGGTCCCCTGCCGACGCCCAGCCCCGCTTCGGGCGGGCAGGAGGCGAAACGCTCGACGATGTTGGCCAGCTTGAGGCTGGGAGCCAGGGCGGGAGCCGAGAAAGCCCGGCGGCACTCGGGGCAATCCCGGGCGGGCGCCGCTTGCGCTTCCTGCCGGCTCCAGTGCTCGGAGATGCAACGGCGGCAGAAGTAGTGCTCGCAGCCGAAGCTGACCGGCTCCTGGTAGAGGCCCAGGCAGATCGGGCACAGCAGCTCGTCCTTCAAGCTGCAGCCCGGCGCCGGCACCGCCATGGCGGCTCTTCTTCTTCTTCTTTTTTTCCTCTTTCCTCCGCCCGCCGCGCGCCGCTTTCCTCTCCTGCGGGCACTCGGGCTGCCGGGGGCTGAGGGCGCCTGCGCAGTAGAGGCGGGCGGGCAGGCCCCGCCCAGAAAAGGGACGAATCGGAACCGATCCTCTCTTTCCCACCCCTCCGGGCGCTTCTCGGTAGACTTCCGGTAGCCCGGCCCGGAAGCGGCGCCTGACTCTTGCGCGTCAGGGCCGCGCCGCTCTGGGCCGCGCCGCCGTCGATGGTGACGCTTTGTGACGCGGCGGGAGAAGGGACGCCTGCGCGGTGAGGCGCTGCTCTGGGCCGCCATCTTGGTGAGGTTGAGGGGGGAATGGAGCCTGGCGGGGGCCGCCGCGAGAAGCTGCCGCCGCCGCCGCCGCCTCTGCCGCCGCCGCTCGCCAAAGGCAAGGAGGGCCCGGGGTCCGGCGGTGGTGGTGGCAACGCCCGGCTGGAGAAGGCCAAGCAGCGCTCGGCCCAGCAGGAGCTGAAGCAGCGGCAGCGCGCCGAGGTGGGCGGCGGTCTCTGAGGAGAGCCCTGAGGCGGGGGCCCGCTTGAAACAAGGCTGCGGCCTACCAAACGCCCCTTTCCCCGGCCTCGCTGAGCTCTCCCCGCAGGGAATGAAGCCCTGGGGAACTCCCCGCCACTGTGGCGTCTGATTTAGGGGGCTCCTGAGGAGAGATTTGGGGGGGAAGCCTTGTCAAGACCCCCCCCCCCGCTTTGCTCTTCAGGGGGGTTGATCCTCAGCGTCAGTGCAGGCGGTCCTCGACTTACGACCGTGCTTGAGCCCGAGATTTCCGTTGCTAAGCGAGGCGTTTGTCCAATGAATTTTGCCCCCCCCCCCCGTTTGACGACCTTCCTTGCCACATTTGTTAAGCGAATCACTGCGGTCGTTAAGTGAGCCGCGTGGTGGTTAAGTGAATCCAGCTCCCCCAGGACCTCTTTTGTCAGAAGGTCGCATAAATGGATCATGTCTCACACGGACACACACACACACGCACACTGACACCGGTCATAAAGGTGAGCCGGTTGTCAAACGTCTGAATCTGGATCACGTGCCCCTGGGGATGCTGCAACGGTCGTAGAGTCTCAAAAAACGGTCATAAGTCCCTTTTTTTCAGGGCCGTTGTAACCTTGAAAGGTCACGAAAGGAATGGTTGTAAGTCGAGGACTGCCTGTATTAGGTAATAAAGGTGGGATAAAGGATCAAGTAGGGACACGGTGGCTCAGTGGGTTAGGACGCTGAGCTTGTCGATCAGAAGGTCGGCAGTTGGGCGGGTTGAATCCCGAGTGCCGCGTAACAGAGTGAGCGCCTGTTACTCGTCCCAGCTTCTGCCAACCTAGCAGTTCGAAAGCACCTAAAAATGCAAGTAGAAAAACAGGGACCGCTCCGGTGGGAAGGGAACAGCGTTCCGTGCGCCTTTGGCGTCTAGTCATGCCGGCCACGTGACCACGGAGACGTCCTCGGACAAGCGCTGGCTCTTCGGCTTCGAAACGGAGATGAGCACCGGCCCCTAGAGTCGGAAACGACTAGCACGCGTGTGGGGGAACCTTTACCTTTACCTGAAGATCAAGTAAATAATTTCGGGTAGGGCAAGGGGAAGTGGAAGACTTTTTTTTCTCTAGGCCAGGGGTAAGCAACCTTGCCTCTTTTATGACTCGTGGACTTCAACTCCCAGAATTCCCAAGCCAACATGGGGGAACTATGGCCCCTTGGACTTGTGGACTTCAACTCCCAGAATTCCAGAGCCAGCATGGGGGAACTATGGCCCCTTGGACTCGTGGACTTCAACTCCCAGAATTCCTGAGCCAGCGTGGCTCAGCTTGGAAACCCCTCCCTTTTCCCTCAGCATGGCTGGCTCAGGAATTCTGGGAGTTGAAGTCCACGAGTCATAAAACAACCAAGGTTGCCTACCCCTGCTCTAAGGCCCTGAAAGGGTTGGCAAGGCAAGCCTCTGTTTTATGGGAGGAAATCCTTGTTGGTAGCTTTCCATTTGTCTGCCCCTGAGGGCTGGGACGTTTTGGGTCTAATCTAAAAATGTCAATATTGACAAAAAAAAAAAGAAAAAACAACCACCCAAGGGTCAGTGGGACCATCTAAGTTATTATCGTTCATTGTGCAGTAAAGGAAATGTTTGGTTTTGGGCAAGCCTTTCCCAAGGACCTAAGATAGGCAGATGTTTGCGTTAGTAGTAGTAGTATTAGTATTAGTATTGTACTATTAAAATAGTATTTATCAGATTATTTTCCTGTAATGTTTCCGGGGAGACGAACAATTTCATGAGTTGAAGAGTTTGGGGACAATGGCTTAATCTCTGCTTTGGCCTGCAGATCTATGCCCTCAACCGGGTGATGACAGAGCTGGAACAGCAACAGTTTGATGCCTTCTGCAAGCAGATGAGGGCTTCCACTGAGTGACAGCCAGATCTTCGCTCCCCACACAAGACTTCAGTCAAGGTCTGGACACTGGACCACGGTCAGTGGTCTGTTAAACCACGGTGAGAAGTCCCCAGACCCTTTTTCCTCTGGGCTACGGCCGTGCCACTCAGCCGCTTCCAGGTCCACCAAAAGTCCAAGTCCTTGCATTGTTTGAACTGTTGTTTTTTTTTAATCCTATTTATTAAATAAATGTGTTTTATATGTGTGCAAATAAATACCTGTCTGTGAGACCAAAGTCCAGTGCAGATATGGTCAGGACCGTTGCGATACTTCCAAAAGCCAGGAAAAAAAAGTTTCCTTCCTTTTCCCTCACCCAAAACAGAGATTCGGGATATGCCACCCTCTTCACGTGGAGGCATTGCTTGTAATGGGTAAATAAATGATGGGTAAATAAATGGAGAAGAGTCCTGAGGCTCTGATTGTTTGGTGTGACGTAAAGTTGTTCAAATGATTTCTTGCTGCACAGAAATGTTCTTTTGTATATCTGAAACCTGATGACGTTCCCTCCCTCTTTGCTCAAGGTTTATAAGAAGTGGGGGGGGACTTCCTCTCCCATCTGCTGTCATCACTACAGCAGACTTTCTCTGTTCCCCCTCCCCTCCTTTCCCCCCTTTCTGTCTGCTTAGCTGACAATGTGAAATTTGTGTGGCAGTAAAGATTGTAACACTACAGCCTCCTCCCTCCTGCCTACCTTTGCTTGTCACAGTTCCCAAGTGCACGCACCGTACAAAACCAAAAACACAAGGAAATCTCTTCGTGGTTTTCCCCAGTTTAATATTTTCCCCCAAACACGAGAAGTAGAGTTTTCCAATGACCCAACGTCATCTTCCCGCTTTCTTTTCCTCTGGAGTTTTTTTTATTTAAAGAGCTCTCGGGGGGGGGGGGGGAGACCGTTTTCCAAATGTATTTCACTACCCTGATAAATATAAAAAAAATATTAAAAGCGCTGCCTGGCACAGGCATTTGGCCCTCCTCTTTTCGCAACACAAATCTCAAATTTCTGCCACAATTCTGGCGAGAGTTGAAGTCACAGTGGAATTCTAGATTGCAGACCTGCCAGCTTTTCCTTTGGCAAAGCTGGTCAACTCACAGATATTGGCAGAAGTTTACACCTCCCTTTAGCTCCCGACTGGTAACAGAGGGATGCGTGGTGGGAAGGACACCATGTCCCAAAGGTGCTTTTTCAAGAGGCGACTGGACTTTACTGTGTTTTTTTTGAAGACATTTCGCTTCTCATCCAAGAAGCTGCTTCAACTCTGTTTTGGCATGAATTTGATGTATCTGTCCACGGAGTTCATATATGTTTGGGTGAACACTTCCAGTTCCTATGTTTTGGTCTTGATCCAAGTATCGTCCACATACACGCCCACTCACATATCAGTGAGTGGGTGGGATTCCTCTGAAGGAGTTTGGTCCAGAGCTGAAGGAGCTTCTTGGGATGAGAAGCAAAACGCCTTCAAAGAAAAAGTCCAGTTGCACCTTTGGGACAACCCTGACCTGGATGATGGAGAATGACTGGCCTGTTTGCTCGGCAACCTGCTTCCGGAAATCTTTCTTTACACAAGATCCGGACTTGATTGGGAGGCCCAGCTGGAGGGAATCATTCCCAAACTTGTCTCCAGCAGCAGTTCCTCCCCGTGTCGATGGAGGTTGGCTTAGAGATTCTGGATGGCAGATTGAGGTTTTTCAGATGTCCTACTCTGTGGAAAGGCTACTCACCCATGTGTGCAAAAGACCGCAACTTTCTTCAAAAGCAGTGGAGTCTTTCAACGAGCAAGAGAGTTTTGACTATCAGTTGTGGGTGAAAGGTAGTTTAATATCATCTCAGCCATTAAGAGCCGGACTTTGCTCTCCTGCTACTAATGAGGGCCTGGATAACAAGAGGGCAGTCACGTGAGGGATAACTTCCCTCTTTCTCTTAAGGGCCAAATTAGGCTCCGAAAGTAATGGGAGTTCCTTCTGCCTCAGTGCCAAGGTTGCAAACCCAGCTAGCTCATTTGTTGCAAAAATCAGGTTAAAGAAGGAAGGACCAGCGTCACAAGATTGGAAAGTGGCAAGAGAAGAGCTCTGAATTCAAGTTTTCCCCTTGTCCCTGAAAGCTATCAGTGAGTAAATTAGTGGCTTTAAAAAAAAAATCTTAAGCAAGAATTTTGCCTCTTAAAACTATATTGCACTTTATATATATATATATATATATATATATCTGTAAAAAGAATCCATACATATCTACACTGGCCAAAGGCTCAGCCTGTCAGGCAGCTGTTGACTTCGTTCTTCAGGCAACAGGCAGCCCAGCGAGGGGAACGCTGCCAAAAACGATGGCTAAACCTCCCAGATGTTTTCTTGCCTCAGGATGATGGAAAACCTTTAGGCAAAATGTGGATGTTTTTTTTAAAAAAAACCACTGGCTCCGTCCATCTTCCCAGTCGCCGAAAACTGCCTCGGGAAGGGTGCGAGTGCTGGCATCGTCCACTCAAAACGTCCACCGAAGAGGTTAGACTTTGCAACTCCACAAAGTGTTGGGGAAGAAAACGTACGACACGGACCAAATGAGGAAGTAGAGAGAGGCCATGAAGGAGGTGTGAAACAGGAGCGCCAAGATACCTGCAATGGCCAAGGGTGGAAGAATGAAAAAGAAACGATGCAAGCCAGATGGGATTCTGTATCCCTTCCTTGGCACCACCCCGTGATGTTTTGAAAGACCCGTGATATTTTGAAGACCCGTCGGCTTTCGGTTTTAGGCCGTCAGACACAACAGTCTTGTGCCTCCAGATCACAGGTGGATTCCCGCTGAAGATTAGTGGATTTATGGGGTCCAAAGTCCCGTTAGCCCTGCGCTCTGGGAGTATCAGCACACCTTTGTTGCAAACCCCACCCATTCAGGTTTTTTCCCCCAGCGGAAACGGGAGCACTTTGTTCACTTCTGTTTACCACAAAGTCTTGCAAGGAAAGGGATCAACTAGTACTGGGAATTGCGGAGTTTTGAGATTCAGAAGGACGTGAGGCAACCTCAGTAGAGACCTCGCTGTCCCCTGAATCCAGGTTTGTTTGCACATTTAAGCACGAAGGGCACTTTGCATTTTTATTTTTCCCCAAACCGAGCCGTTTTAGCTTCTCACGCCCATAGAGTCTCTGCTTTTGTTTTTATTTTTAGCCAACTCTTCCACTCTAATGAGACTGCAATGCCCAGATTTTGGAGCAATCAAACGCCCCTCTAGACCAGAGGTCCCCAACCTTTGGGGCACCAGGGACCAGTTTTTCCACGGACCGGAGAGTGCATGGTTTGGTGTGCTGCCTGCATCCCACTAACGGGGCTCTGCTTGTTTGTGCGGACCGGTTGCTGGCATGCCAGTCCATGGAACCAGGGGCTGGGGACCCTTAGGCTCTTAGCAAAAGAGCTTCTGAGCTTTCAAAGACCAGCTCAAACTTTTAGAGGTGATTAGATGGGTTCAAACTATGTCTGAATCTCCAAAGTGACTGCAAATAAGCCCTTTTTTTTTTTTACAAAAAGAGAGACGAGCCTAGTCTCACGACAAGGGAACTCCTTCCCGTTTGATTTCCAGATTGGGCAGGCCAGGAAAGACTCTGGGACATACCTCCTGCGAAGATGGCCTTTTTCCAAGCCTGGGACTCCAGCACCTTGTCGTGGGGGTAGAAACCCTGGTCCACCATGAGGAGGATCATCACTATGGCCACCATGCGCATGGCCACCAGGTTACCACCGGTCAGGAAGTAGGTGGCTGCTACCATGGACGACCCATAGGGGCATGGCAACCCCCGGTACACAAAGGGCGTCCCTGCAGATGGAAGAGAAGAGAGGAGAAAAGATAGGCACCAATTCGCCGAGGTGCAGACGTAGCCCTGCGTCGCCTAGCCAGGCGCACAAAAAAGACGGGCTATGTTGCACCATCGCAACGATCCATTTGTGCTGTTGGATGGGTTAAAAAATCAGCTTGGAAGTACGTTGAAAAGCGCACCAGCTCCTTTATGGAACGGGCAGCACCCAGAATCTTTTTTTTTTTTTTTTTGCAAAGCACGGAATCAAGACGCCACTTTTCCTGTCAAAAAAACCCCCTTTCCTCTTAAACCGAGAAAGAGCCAGCAATGACTACTTGTGGCATCAAAGGGAGGGGAAGACTTTTTAAAAGCCACCCCCCACCCTCTGCCCGCCCCCATCCAGGCGCAGCGGCAGGCTCACCACTGGAGAAGAAGCAGAGCCGCGTGAACACCGCCAGCACGTAGACGATCACCAGCAGGCCGTCGAGGAAGCCGTGGGCCTGCAGCAGGAGCCCCGTGGCCAGGCCGAAAGACGTGAAGTCGGCAAAGTCGTCCAGTTTAGCCCCTGCAGGCGAGGCAAAAAGCAACGCAGCTAGTCTCAGTCAAAGCCAGGGTCTGCCCAGGGTCACTAGCCGAGGACAGAGGTCTCGGTTTTATATTCGTTGGATGACACAAAACGAAATAATAACCTCAGCGCTCCCTCTTCTTGGGACGACCTCTCTGCAAACACTACCCAGCTTACTTGCGGTGGAGACTTCCAGAAAAGAGGACTTAAAGTGTGGGGGGGTAATCAAGGCGTCCTTCCCAATCTGGCATCCTCCAGATGCTGACCAAGGAAAGGGACCCAGCCAGAAAAAAACTCTGGATTGATGGGCCAATGATGATAAGTATTGTCATTTTTTTTACTGTGGGCACAACGGCACACATCGCAAATGACATCCAAGGCACTCGAGACTGAAATGGGACCCAGCTCCAGGCCTTCTTTGGTTTGAAAGAAGTGGCCCGTGGCTGCCTAGATAGCAGCCACGGACTTCTTGGAAGGACCGAGGCCTCTGCCTGTCCTCCTGTGGCTCTGTGACGTCCTCTTTCTTGGATTCCCCCTCGGCGCCTGGTTTTCCCCTCAGCAGAAGGACCACCTTTAAGGACCACCTCCTGCGCGGCTTGGCTGTTACCAGTTGCAATGTACGGCTGTGAAAGTTGGGCCATAAGAAAGGCCGAGCACCAAAAATTGAGGCCTTTGAACTCTGGTGCTGGAGAAGACTCCTGCGAGTCCCTTGGACTGCAAGGCGATCAAACGGTCAGTCCTAGAGGAGATCAACCCTGACTGCTCTTTAGAAGGCCAGATCCTGAAGCTGAAACTCAAATCCTTTGGCCACCTAATGAGAAGGAAGGACTCACTGGAGAAGAGCCTCATGCTGGGAAAGGTTGAGGGCAAGAGAAGAATGGGACGACAGAGAATGAGGTGGCTGGATGGAGTCACCAAAGCGGTAGGCATGAGCTTAAATGGACTCCAGAAGATGGTAGAGGACAGGAAGGCCTGGAGGAAGGTTGTCCATGGGGTTGCGATGAGTCGGACACGACATCGCAACTAACAACAACAACTGCGCGGCTTGGTTGTTTCCACATCCTACAACGTCTGGAGGTTGGGCAGATCTTGGTGATCCCAACTAAAGTGAGTTGAAGGGGAAGGCCCGCAAGGGGAATTGGGGGTGGGGACTCACCCAAGGCAGAGCAGGCGTTGAGTTGCCTTGCCACAGCTCCGTCGGCAAGGTCCAACACGAATCCAGTCAGGACTAGCCAGCAGGCGTAGTGGTACTGCCTGGAGGAGAAAAAGGCAAGATTGCTTCCCGCCCTGGTCTCCGTGGATGCTCTCCCCCATCTCCCACCCACAGGTGATGCTGCCACCCCACTCGATCTCTGGATCCAGAAAGGCCTGGGCAGTAGGAATTCTCTCTGTCTTGAACCCAACTAGATCCCAACCTTGCCTACGGAGGGAGAAGGACAGGACTGCAGCTTGGCTTCGCTAGCACTGAGGCTGGAGAAACTGCTGTGTGAAAATACACAGCCAGGTGGTCACCCTGCCCCACAGTGGCACAAGAGTGGTGCCGAGGCCCTGGCTGGGATCTTTCCAACCCGCCCAGGGTCGATCCCTCCTTGAACAGAGAGAGCCACGGCAGAGCTACCGGGGCCAACCGTCCACCTACCCGTTGAGGCTGCAGAGGACGGAGGAGAGGCCCATGAGGAGGTTGGCCATGGAGATTGAGTTGGCCGCATTCTTGCGCAGGAACTCAACGGTTTGCACACGGCCTGCCCGCTCGCTCAAGAAAAGCTTCTTGGTGTTTTGGAAGATCCCTGGAAGACATCAGAAAGGGTGAGAAGCCTCTGAGCACGCTCCCTTCTTGTTTACAAAAGAGGAGGCATTCGGGGGCGGCGAGACCAGCTGTGTTCAGCCTGCGTGTGGGAAGCCCGTGCGCATTGGCGGAAACACGGAGGCGAGCCCAGCATTTTCCCAAGTGCCGCTTTCCCCCCCCCTGCACACACGCGGTTCGTTCATTCTGTCCATGTGCGTTAACACCCGCGCCTGCCGCAAGCCTGCGCAGGCAGCCAGCCGTGTCCTCAGCCTCTGAAGCCGTCTCTCTCCCGTGGTGAAACGGCCAGCCCCGCCTGGCAGAAGAGGTTGGCTGGCTTTCAGCCAGGAAGGCAGCTGATGACTCAGCTCTGGAACTCAACCGATGACCGGCTACCCGCATCTCCAGCGACCTGGATTCTCTGCCTCATTGGGCACCCGCGGGCAGCTGCGGGCTTTGGGCCTCTCCGCCCAGAGGATTGCATGTGGTTCCAGATAACAGAGCTGAGATAGGAAAGGAGAGCCCGGCAAAGGGTCTGGGGGAGGGGGGGGGCAGGAAGGCGCCCCCCCCCTCCGTTGTTTTTTTTTTTGCAGCTTCTCCTTTCATCGCTCTACCCTTAGCCTCTAAATCTACCTCTTCTCTAGTGGCGGACGGGAACCGTCCCCTATCCCCCGTGCAAATTCTGCTGAGTAATCCCGCCAGTCCCAAGATAAAGGGCAGGGTCAGGGATGGTGACCCCCCGTTCCCCACAAACCAAACAGACCCCCCGTTTTCTTTTCACACGGCGGCTCAGAACGCATCCACGTATTCATCGGCCGGTTAGTTGTGAGTGCAAAAAAAACCCCGCAGCGGTAAACAATCGCTCAGGAAGGAGCAAAGTTCAAATCAGGCACCCAGTTCCGACTCTTTTAAGCTCGCAGGAACAATTTGCATCCAAATCACAATCCCAGGGAATCTGTGGGGAGCCCAAGCTAAATGCCTCTCTCTCTGAGCGCTGAAGTTGGTTTCCCCCCCCACACCGACCCCTTCTGTTCCTATGCCAGAGTTTGCGGGGGGGGGGGGGGCGGCAAACATCCAGCTTTCCAAACAATCTGTTGCCACAATTGCAACAAACCGCTGGATTATGTACGCGTTGACCAGCTTTTGTGGCTCACCCTAAGCATCGCACTTAGCCAGGGGCTGGGGGGGTGGGGGACACAGCAGTTAACTTCTAGCAATCAAGACTGTAAACCTGGCTCCTGCCAGATGTGCTAAGGTTGGGCCCTGGGGGGGGGGGAGGGAAGATAACGCTGCACCAGAACAGCCGTACCAGGATAGGTGGGAGGGAAGGGAGATGGGAAGAAGGCCAGAGACCAAGCACCAAAGGGGCTTTGGCGGTCCTGGCTTGGTATATATAGGCCTGGGTGTTTGGGCTGGCGGCATTCTGTGAAAACAAGCTGTTTTTTTTTCTGCCCTCCCGCAGCCCCGGGGTTGAGACTGAGGCCGACCTGGCAGCCCTGCAGAGCTGGGAGAAATGGGCGCGCACCCCCCCCCCCCGGTCTGCTTTGGAGGTTGCCGCTGGCATCCAAGGACGGGTCCTCTCCGCGCAGCGGAAGCCGAAGAAGGCTGGTGCGGCGGATGGAAGTAAGTCTCAATTGAGCCTGGGGGAGTTAACTGCCCTTTTGCCCTTTCTGGACCAAAGGGGACCCCCGTTGTCTTTGGGGTGGCTTCCTTTCTGGATTATAGGCCCCTCTGGTTCCCAGGTTTTTTTGGGGGGGTGGGGGGTGGGAGGGGGAAGGAACCGAGCTAGATTCTCAGGGACGACTCACACCCTGGTCGGTATCTCTTTACTCTCCTACCATCCGGTAGGAGGTATAGGAGTATAGCCAGCCGTACCAAGAGGCTGAAAAATAGCTTTTATCCGTGGGCTGTTAGGCTTTTAAATGGGACATAATCTCTGCGAACTTACGCAGAATTGACTTGGGAGGTGTGTGGTGTGTGGTGTAGATGGTTCACATGGTGTGGTGGGATGGAGGGTTTGTTGCCACTGTGTGTTGGGGGGGAGAGAGCACGGGGGGGGGAGGCTCAGCTAATCTCAATGTACACATGTTGTACTTTGACAATAAAGATTTTTTATTATTATTATTATTATTATTATTATTATTATTATTATTATTATTATTATTATTATTATTATTATTATTTCTGGCCGTTGATGATCGGCCATTGGTGGGGGAGAGAGGAGGCCTGGGTGAAGCTCTATTTGTGTGTGTGTGTGTGTGTGTGTGTGTGTGTGTGTGCGCGCGCATCTGACTTACCGGAAGGAGGCGATACTATCCACATTGTGGTCAACTGTCAGCCAGAAATCCCTGCCCACCGATGTCCCTGAATTGGATGAAACGGGGGGGCCCATTAGAGGCCCGCCTGCCGCTTGGCAGAGGGAGCCATCGAAACAAAGCACAGAGGGGTTTTGTCCGCTTGTGAACAATGAACACGGTTCACACACACACACCCCGCCAAGCCAGGAATTCTAGCATTTCCCCCCTGCAAGCAAGCATCGATCCCATCGAGTTTGGGGGCAGCGGGGTTTTAAGAAGAGGCAGGGATGAAGGGAAGGCGTGCTAGGGGGGGGTTCCCAAGTGGGGTAGATCATTTCACGGGGCTGAAGCCGGCTTCACTTAGCGCCGACGGCCCCAGGTAAGAAACCAGGCGCCGGGGAGTTCTAGTCCCACCTTAGCCGCAAAAGCCCTCCGGGTGACCTTGAGCCGGGTCCGTCCAGTTTCAACCTAACTTACCTCTCAGGAAAGCTGTTTTTAAGGATGAAAACCGAAGGAGGATGGAGGATCAGGTGTCTTAACCGCCTCGAGTTATTTCTATATAAAAAAAATAAAAAAACAAAATAAAGCCAGGATAAAAACACCTTCTTTTAAAAATAAAATAATAATAAAAAAAAGATTCTCAGCTGCGTTCATCCCGTGGAGTACGAAACCCGGCTGCTAAGTTGGAGGAGCGTAAAAATGGAAAAAACCGGGCAGCGTTGCCCAGTTTGCCCTGGGAAGACAGCTGGCAAACAGCCTGGAGGGCAGGGCTTGCGGGGGTTTGCCGGTGAGGATCCCGGCAACTGGTGGGGACGGCTTGGTTTTGGGAAAGACTTGGGGGTGGGGGTGGTTTGGATTTGACTTCAGCGTACCCCCACTCGGCGCTCTTCATACCCCCCCCCACCAACACCCTCTTTTCGTCCTCCTGCGGAACAAATGACGGCTGAGAACCTGTGGGGGGGGTGAAGACTTAGCCCATTTCTACTGCCCGGCACACACAAAAAAGACGCTTTCTCACTAACTCGGTTCGGTGGCCTGTACCGACCTACTGACGGGTGGGTGGGTGGGTGAGTGCGGGGGGGGGTGGGGGGGTGCAGAACATTCCGGCGCGCCCGAGAAATGGATGCTGCGGGAATGGGAGCCGGGATTTCCCCCTGGCAGCCTGGGAAAATCGGGCGGTTTGGTGTGGTTGACTTGCCTGTCAAGCCTGTGGCGTGGGAGGGAGGGAGGGAGGGAGGGGGGGAGAAAAAACAAAACTGGTCCCGTGCGCTCTGAGGTCTGCAGGCAAGGGGAAGGGGGGGGGCAGGCCTGAGCAAGGACCAATGCCAGCCGGGATGCTATGACCCGGGCAGAGGGGGGCGGTCGGCTTCAAGTGCCCAGACCCACCCCCACCCCCAAAACGGGAGAAGGGGCGTGCATCCCAGGAGTTAGCGGGCGGTGGATCGCACACACGCACAGACACACACACACACAGAGACACGCAGACAGACACACAGACACACACACACAGAGACAGAGAGACACACAGACAGACACACAGACACACACACACAGAGACACACACAGACACAGACACACAGACAGACAGACACACACAGAGACACAGACAGACAGACACACACAGACACACAGACACACACACACAGACAGACACACAGACAGACAGACACACACACACACAGACACACAGACAGACAGACAGACACACACTCACACGCCCTGGCCCAGCCTCCCGGGCCAAATTCCTTCCAGCTGACTCGGCTTGCATTGCTGCGCCTCTGGGTCAGTGGGTTTGCGGGGGAGGGGGTTCAAAGCGGCAGGGGGGGGGGCGGCGGCGGGGGGGGGGAAGAGAGAGAGAGTTGGGGTGGGGGGAGAAAAATAAATAAATAAACCCCCCTCCCTGTTCGTAGCATCCCGCACTCGATCGCCTTCCTCTCTCCGGGGTTGCCAGGGGAGGGGGGGGGCAGCTTGGGGGGAGGGGGCTTCCGGGCAGGTGGAGAGACTCGGGAGCTCGGCCCGCTCCTCCCCCCCCAAAATAAAAGCGGGGGGTGGGGGGGTCTGTCCCACCTTGGGGCTCGCCCCCCGCACAGCCCCCTCCCCCGATTAACGGAGGCTCCGAGGCTGCCCCGCCGCCCGCCCCCCCTCCCCCGCCTTGCTCCTTTCCAGAATCCGGCGTAAGGACCCGGACGGAGGTAGACTGCGCCTGAAGGTGGAAGCTCCACCGGCCGAGCGGACGAGAGCGCCCCCCCCCGCGACGCCCGCTCGCCCGGCGCACCTGATCTCCTGCCCCCCCCACCACCACCACCTCCAAAGCTCACCTTGCGCCGCCGCCGCTGCCCCCCCCGACGCCTCGCCAGCCGCTTTTATGCTGCGCATCCCGGCAGCGCCGCCGCTGGGGAAAATTCCACTACGAGGGAAAGGGGCGGGGACAGACCCCTCCTCCCAGCCTTCCCCCCCCCCCCGCCTCCCAGCCTTTTCCACCACCCCCCCCGCCTCCGTCGCCTGGCTTTGCCTTGCCGGCTCTCCGCGGGCTGGAGTGGCGGGGGGGGGGTTGCTTCCCCGGGAGCGCAGGAAAGTCTTTTTTTTTTTTCCCCGTCTCAGCACCTGCCGGTTCGGTGGGAGTGGGGTGGGGGGGCGTAGTGGAGCGACTTTGCCCCCTCCCCATTCCCTTCTTCTGGCTCCTGGCGTTTGTCTGCTTGCAAAGGCCCCCCCCCCCTCTTTCCCACCCCCAGCCTTGGCACCTCTGCCCTGGGCAGCTCTCCTCTCCCTGTCCCCCCCCCCCACCCGACTTCGAGATCAGAGGTCTCCTTTTGCGGAAATGAAAAGGGACCCCCCCCAGCCTTGGCACCTCTGCCCTGGGCAGCTCTCCTCTCCCTGCTCCCCCCCCCACTTCAAAATCAGAGGTCTCCTTTTGCGGAAATGAAAAGGGACGCCCCCCCCCCCAGCCTTGGCACCTCTGCCCTGGGCAGCTCTCCTCTCCCTGCTCCCCCCCCCACTTCGAAATCAGAGGTCTCCTTTTGCGGAAATGAAAAGGGACCCCCCCCAGCCTTGGCACCTCTGCCCTGGGCAGCTCTCCTCTCCCTGCTCCCCCCCCCCACTTCGAAATCAGAGGTCTCCTTTTGCGGAAATGAAAAGCAGCCAAGGGACCCCCCCCCCCAGCCTTGGCACCCTCTGCCCTGGGCAGCTCTCCTCTCCCTGCTCCCCCCCCCCCACTTCGAAATCAGAGGTCTCCTTTTGCGGAAATGAAAAGCAGCCAAGGGACCCCCCCCCCCCAGCCTTGGCACCTCTGCCCTGGGCAGCTCTCCTCTCCCTGCTCCCCCCCCCCACTTCGAAATCAGAGGTCTCCTTTTGCGGAAATGAAAATGGACCCCCCCCCCCCAGCCTTGGCACCTCTGCCCTGGGCAGCTCTCCTCTCCCTGCTCCCCCCCCCCACTTCGAAATCAGAGGTCTCCTTTTGCGGAAATGAAAAGCAGCCAAGGGACACACACACACACACACACACACACACACACACACCCAGCCTTGCACAGCTTCCCCTTTTCCCGAGTCGGTGCCTTTCTCCGTCCGCCCGCTTCCGTCATTTTTTTTAAGATTTCTCTTCTTCTTCCAACCCATCTGGTACCTTGGCACCGATCCCTCCAAAGAGACACGGAGGGTGGTAGGAAAAACCGCACGTGCCCGAAATTCCCACCGACGCGGCACGTTCTGCCCCGGAGTGTTAAAAGGGCATTTTTTAAATTATTATTATTATTTTTTTTTTGCTAAGGCCGGATCTTCCTCTGTCGCTCGCTCACACAGCGTTGCCAGTCCTCCATAGGAGAGCTTGCTGGAGAAATGGGATGGCTGTGTGTTGTCTTAGTAAACGTGGCTGGATAGGAGCCACGTCCGGGATCTTTACCCAGCAGTCGGGAACATTCCCAGCTATGCCCTCCCCCACTCTTGTGCCCCGTCCGTCGTGCCCCCTTCTGAGCGCAGGGTGATGACAGGCACGGCGTCCAGCCAGGCCTTTGCATCCGCAAGGCCCAAAGGCAAGGCAAGCCCAGGCCTGGGGCGGCAGTGGAGCTGACGGGAGAGAAATGCAGGGGGGGGGGCTGGGGGTCGTGCCACCTTGCCCAGGACTTCAAGAAGGGAACATTTTTATTTCGGACAGTTTTGCATTCCTGGCTGAGATCCCCATCCCATCTCAATCCCAGGGCTTTTTTTCTCATCGAACGCTCAGAACGGCGTGCCGGCACCTTTTTTGGATGGAACCTTGTAGGGTAGGCAAGGCGGGTTGTATGACATGTGTGAGTTCCAGCACCATTTTCTTTTACAAAAAAAGCACTGGAGAGAGAGAGAGAGAGAGAGAGAGAGAGAGAGAGAGAGAGAGAGAGAGAGAGAGAGAGAGAGAGAGAGAGAGAGAGATGATAGATAGATAGATACAGGGCTTTTTTTCTCATAGAACGCTCAGAACGGAGTTCCGGCACCTTTTTCTTTTACAAAAAAAGCACTGCTCAATCCAAACGTTGAGGGATTGCCGTCCTTCTCTCTCTCTCTTTTTTTTTTTTGCGAGATCCTCGGCTGACTTTTTTTTTTTTTTTTTGCAGCTTCTCCTTTCATCGCTCTACCCTTAGCCTCTAAATCTACCTCTTCTCTTAGTGGCGGACGGGAACCGTCCCCTATCCCCCCGTGCAAATTCTGCCGAGTAATCAAACTTGGGGCTGGACTTGCATAACTCTTTGGAACCCCGGAGTTAGCCGCTTAAAAAACATAACGACGAAGGTGTTTGCAAGATTTGCAAGCGCCTCTTGCCTCTTTCTGGAAAGTCAGTTTTGCTCATCCTTCGCGTACCGAATGAATATTTCTTGCTCCAGTTCCTCCTGGTTGGTTGTTTTTGATTTTTTTAATCCAGAAGTTCCTGGATAAATCGCTTTTTTCGAGTCCTTCCCACTGGAAAATGTAAACACATTTGGCTTTTCCTGGTAATTTCATCTGCTCTGGCTGGTTTCTGCAGAGACAGCGTTTTGGTTGGTTTTTTTTCCAGAAAGCCGGACAAATTTTATCTAATGCGTGCTTGTCTTTGCGTTTACTTGCATTGGTTAGTGGTTTAGGGCCTGGTGTTTTCGGAGACGCCAAATTGAAAGGAAATTCGGGAAGGTCTGGGAAGTTCTATCTGGGAAAGCTCCTCCTTCTCCTCTCTTATGATTTTCCATGCTGCTGCTTCTTCCCTCCAGCCTGGGAGACAAAATTAAGAAAATTAAGCTTTGGGAAGTCAATTCTGGTCAACCCTCATACAGAAGACCTCCAAGGTCTCTTCCGATTGGTTGAGTTAATCACGCCTCCGGTGGGGCTGTGTGGTTGTCGGAATTAAGCTTCTCTGCTTGGTGCCTGCGTTTTCTGCTCAGAAACCTGGTTGCTTCTTAGTCTTGGCCCCCATCAGGCTGTATTTTGGCGTGGGTGATGGACGGTGTTGGGAGAGGCCGGAAGACAGGGTGGGCTCTGCAGCCCCAGAGCTGGCACAGGCTCCCGGGGTTGTCTGAAGGGGTGCCCCGTGTCCGAACTGTTTCTAGCCTCTGTTCCTCTTTCCCCCAAATCCTGTCTTCTGCAGCCAGAAAGGAAGAAATAAAATCACAGTTCAAGAAGGCAGAAATCCATTTCCCGGGCTGGCTGGCATGATGTGTGAGCTCAGCCTGTTGGGGTCTAACAGGCATTAGGGTAAAAGAGCCACAGTGGTTAGAATGCGCTATTGCAGGCTAACTCTACATTCCCACTGCCAGCAGTTCGATCCTAACCGGCTGGAGGTTGACTCAGCCTTCCATCCTTCTGAGGTTCATAAATTAAGGAGCCGGATTGTTGGGGGCAAATAGGCTGACTCTGTAAAAACCGCTTAGAGAGGGCTGTAAAGCATAGTGAAGCGGTATATAAGTCTGAGCGCTATTGTTCTTCCTTTCCTTTCCTTTCCTTTCCTTTCCTTTCCTTTCCTTTCCTTTCCTTTCCTTTCCTTTCCTTTCCTTTCCTTTCCTTTCCTTTCCTTCTTTCCTTTCCTTTCTTTCCTTCCTCCCTTCCATCCATCCATCCATCCATCGTATGCAGTGGTTAGAATGGAGCATTGCAGGCTGACTCTGCCCATTGCCAGCAGTTCGATCCTGACCGGCTCAAGGTCGTCTCAGCCTTCCATCCTTCCGAGGTCGGTAAAATGAGGACCCAGATGGTTTGGGGGGGGCAACATGGCTGACTGTAAACCTGCTCATAGAGGGCCGTAAAAGCACCGCAAAGCGGTATGTAGGTCTAAGGGCTATTGCTATTGTTCTTCCTTTCCCCCTTTCCTTCCTTCTTTCCTTCCTTCCTTCCTTCCTTCCTTCCTTCCTTCCTTCCTTCCTTCCTTCCTTCCTTCCTTCCTTCCTTCCTTCCTTCTTTCCATCCATCCATCCATCCATTTATCCATCCATCCATCCATCGTATGCAGTCGTTAGAATGGAGCATTGCAGGCTGACTCTGCCCACTGCCAGCAGTTCGATCCTGACCGGCTCAAGGTCGACTCGGCCTTCCATCCTTCCGAGGTCGGTAAAATGAGGACCCAGATGGGTTTTTCTTTGGGGAGGGGGGTGGCAACACGGCTGACTCTGTAAACCCGCTCAAGAGAGGGCCCTAAAAGCACCGCGAAGCGGTATATAGGTCTAAGGGCTATTGCTAAGGGCTATTCTGGGAACACTAAGCCGGGTTTAGTGCAAAGTGTTACGGAGGTCGACAGATCTTGTTCGCTGAGCACCTTTGTCTTCCAAAACAAACCGGCCGTGAGGACAAGGAAGCAAAACACTACTTCCTTGGACGCCGCAATATATAGATTTAATCTTTAACGTGTTTTATTCTGTCTGATGTCTGGCTGTGCGGTGACAGTGACCCCTTGAGAAGCCGTCCTATGGTGGCCATAAAGTGGGAACAAGGGCTCTTAAGCTACCCCGGCAGATGCATTCCTGCCTATGCGATATCCTACCCCCCCCTCTCCCCGGCCATAAAAAGCGGCTGTAAAAGACGAGTAATCATTGCAGAAAGCCCTTTTTTTACTACTGTACCGTTCTCGGAAATGGAGCGATGTTGTTCGGAGCGCCATATCGTGGTGACCTTGGCTTCGAGCCAGGAAGGGGAGACGGATTCTCACCTTTGCCCTCCCTTTTTTAAGGAGGGCAAAGGAGAGCCCCGGGTCCCTCCAGGGCTCAAAGCCACATGCCTGCCTGGCAAAATGAGAGAGCACAGATTCCCACGTGTGTGTGTGTGTGTGTGTGTGTGTGTGTGTACGCTACGGACAGGAGACTGGCTTGAGACCGGTCCCATACTCTCCCAGGTGGGTGGGCTCTGAGTCCTTCGGGAATAGGGCAGTATATAAATTCAACTTATAAATAAATAAATAAATGGGTGGGTGGGTGGGTGGTGGTCGCGGCCCTGCACTTTGAGAGCAGCGGGGTGGCGCTGGGACACGCTGGCTTGGCTCTCTCTCCATCACCCCTCTCCAGCGACCCCTAGGCCTTCCTCATCCTCCCCCCACCCCCACCCCACCCCAGTAGCCCAGCCCAGATAGTCTTCCTTGCCTCCCTCCTCTTCCCCCCCCCTCCCCAGTCTGGTTCGTTGAAAAAAGCAGCCCCGTTTACAAACTCGAGGGGCTGTTTACAACACGCACACACGCACACACACACACACCCCTGCAAAAAAACCACCAACTCTGCAAAGGGGAAGCTGGGGCTTTAGCTCTCAGACTCGGCGCCCTTTGACCTGTCTGGGTCTTGGAAGGGATGGGTCAGGCCCAGCTCCACTTGGGGCATCTGCCTGCTGTAACTCACTCCCTCCCTCCGCCCGCCCCCCCCCTCCCCGCCGCCCCCCCTGCCACCGAGGAGCCGAGAGCGGGCACTTTTCTGGGTGAAGGAGAGCTTGCCAAGTGTGCCACCCGATGCCTTCCGAAACTGCACCGCTGTAAAACTTTTCCAGGCCTTGGGCCGCTTGACCGGAGAAGGAAGGGAAGTTCCCCCAGCTCTGGCTGAGGGGCACGGCCTCTTGCGTGTGTGTGTGTGTGTGTGTGTTTCAGAGGGTGCCAACCTGGGATGGGCAGAGACCGGTTCAGTCTCTGGCAGGTGAGGGTCCCGTTAGTACGTTTCTGCTCCCTTCGCCTTCTTTGCCTTTGGCCAGAGAGGTGCCGGCTATCCGGGCAGGGCTGACTTGCTTCTGCCACCCGCAGCCCCGCTTGGCTCTCTCTCCAAACAGGCCCTGGCATCCTGGGCAAAAGGGAAGGGCTGCCCGCGACGGTAAGCACAATTGAGCGGGCAGGGAAGGACGGAGGGGTGGGTGGGTGTCTCTGTCCCTGCTACTTCCAAAGAGGGAAACGCCGCCATGTCCAGGCAGGGAGGCAGCATTCGAAGCACACCCGTTTGTGGGATGAGTCAAAAGGAGGCCACAGCTCCCGGGAATGCCTTCCCCCCCACCACCGCCCCGTCTCCGGGACTCTCAGCTCCTCGCTCGCCCCCTCTTGCCAATGCTCTCAGTGCCATCTCGGTCTCTCCGCCCAGCCTAACCAGCGCTGACGTCTTGGGAGGGGGTGTTTCTCGAGTGAGGACCTCCCCAATTTTGACCCTGAGAGGTGGGCCTTGGGCAGCCTGTCCCGGTGTGCCTGGCTTGTGGCCATCGGTCCAGCCAGCCCTTAGAATAGAACAGAGGTGGAAGGGACCTTGGAGGTCTTCTAGACCAGCCCTCTGCTCAAGCAGGAGAACCTATACCATCCCAGACAGGTGACTGTCCAGCCTCTTCTTAAAAATCTCCAGTGATGGAGCGCCCACGATTTCTGATGGCAAGCTGTTCCACTGGTTAATTGTCCTCACTGTTAGGAAGTTTCTCCTTAGTTCCAGGTTGCTTCTCTCCTTGATCAGTTTCCAACTATTGTTTCTTGTCCTTCCTTTCTTGTGCTTTGGAGAATAATTTGACCCCCTCTTCTTTGTGGCAGCCCCCCTCAGATACTGGAACGCTGCTATCATGTCTCCCCTATTTCTTCTTTTCTTTAAACTAGCCAAACGCAAGTCCCGCAGCCGTTCTTCGTACGTCTTGGTCTCCAGGCCTTGGATCATCTTAGTTGCTGGGCTGTGTGGGCCTGCGATCCCATTTCCAGCCCAACCTGCCACAGGCTTCTCCACCTCCCACCCCCAGCCCCCCAACCCCACCCCCACCTATCAGCCTGGACATGTTGCGCCGTCAGTCAAACTCTGGGCCGGGCGCCAAGGCATCACCTTCAAGGCGGGCCGGGTTCTGAGTTCACCGAGTTTGCCGGCGTCAAAGAGTGCGCGACGCGTGTTCTCGGGTGCAAGCCGGATGCGGCCCAGGCCACGTGCTGCTGGGGTGGGGTGGGAGACACAATTTGGTTCAGGACGTTCCCAGCCTTGTTATTTGACGCCTGCGGTGATAAACACGCTGCTTTGCCAAAAGATCTTGGCTCACTGCGGCTGTAGGGATGGCTGAAAACAGGGCAGAGCGCAAAGAGGGCTGCTCCCTCCTGGCCTGTCCCCTCTGCCCGCCCTCCTCAGAACCCCCCCCCCCCGTGCTCAGCTGCACCCCGTAACCTTTAGTCGGGCCAAGAGAAGCGGGCGTGCCGAGTTTCAACAGGGGTGTCTGGAAGTATGGCTAGCTGATTTGGGGGAGGCACCCTGGGCCCTGCCAGCTTCCTCCTTAGAGATCTCTGAGCCTTGGGGCAGGCAGGGGAAGAAGCGACGTGTGTGTGTGTGTGTGTGTGTGTGTGTGTGTGTGTGTGTGTGTGTGTGTGTGTCTTGGCCAAGCCAGCCTCTAGGCAGAGAGGCGGAGTGGGGTAGGTGCATTACCCGTCCATCCCAACAGAGGTCTTTGACGGGCAGGAAGACACTGCCATCTGCTGGCAGAAGCCGGGCCAGGCAACTCTGACCCCTTTTACCATCTGTGGACTTCAAACTCTCAGCACGGCTGGCCTCGGGAATTCTGGGAGTTGAAGTCCACAGGTCGTAAAGGGGCCCGTCGTTTTGTTTGTCCAGCCTTGTCCGAAAGAGTCGGTGCCAAAGGGAGGGCGGGACTGGAACTGGGGCTTGGTCCCCAAATGGGATGGCAGGGCCTGCCATAGACACAAACACACACACACACACACACCTTGCCCAGGGGCAGCTCTGCCCTCGCGATCCAACAGTGGGCACCCAGGGGCTCAGCCAGGGCGTGGAATAACGTCCGTCGCGTCAGGTTTGAACCCCGTCAGTTGTTTATGGGCACGGCAAGAGGTATGGGGTGAGGTTGTGTTCGTTGCGTTCGTTTCGGGGCCTCGTGGGGCGCACATCCCCTGCACATACCCCCTCGTGCACGCTGAGGGGGGCTTTGGGGAAAGGAGACGGGGACACCCCAGAGGCTTGGCCAAAGGACTGTTTTTTTTCCCCCGTTTAGACTTCGTCGAAAGGACCCCGTTGTGCCTGGTTGCCCTCCCTTCTCTGCCCGCCCCGCCCCCCCCAATGCGCGGGAAATATAGACTCGGACACAAGACCAGAGGGCATCTCCACAGGGGCTTTATTCTGGAACTGGAAAGCTTTCCACCTCACTCTCCTCTGAGCGTCTGAAAGGGGAAGGGAAAGCCTCTTAGAGGCAGCAGGGGAGGGCAAGGACAGAAGTCAAGCACCGGCCCGTCCAGGGTTATCTGCCGCCTCTTTTCGGCAGCTGCCAAGAGCGAGCTGGGAACGACGAGGCCGGCGGGGTCCCCTCGAGGCCACCGAGACGTTCCTCGAGGCTAAGGGAAAGGGGGGCACGTGGGGGGGGTCAGGAACGGAGGCAGCAGCTCACCTGCTGGATCCATTCGTCGAAAGCGGAGACCCGGGTGAAAACGGTGGGCTTCCTCAAGGTGTTGCAGCCCGAAGCGGAGACGAAGCTGGCGATCCCGTGGACGTACCACCGCCCCTCTATGCCCAGGCAGTTGAGGGGGCCGCCGGAGTCGCCCTGTCAGCCGGCACAGAGAGTCTCAGGGCCTGGCACAGAGCAAGCCTCAGCTTTCTCTCCCCGATCCGGGCCCTGCCTCGCCCCGCAGATGACGATAACCTTGGCTCAAGGAAATTGGGCAGGCAGGCAGAAGAGAAGCCAGAAGTAAACTAACAGCCTTGGGGGGACCTCGAAGGAGCCTGGAGGAAGACACACACACACACACACACCACACACACACACACACAGACACTCTGCTCTTCTCTGCCAGCTGCGGTGGCCTGAGGCATCCACGGATGGGCCAGGCGCCCCGATTTGTAGCAGGTGCCCAGCTCTTCGGAGGCGCGGGAGAGAATTCTGCCCTCTCTGCCCCTTGGGCTTACTTCAGCGGGCAAACGTCAGGAAAGGCCATCTCCGCCTGCTTTCCGCTCTCAGGAGCGTCGGGGGAGTCGCCAGCATTAAAAAGAAAACGGGGTACGGTGCCAACCTCGGTGGGCCATCACCCCAGAGACATCGACTGCGGTGCAATAAATGTTTTCAGGTGCTGCTTCCTTGTGGTCACGTTTAAACATTGCACAGAAATGCCAGGTTTCCTCCTCCTCCTCCTCCTCCTCCTCCTCCTCCTTCTCCTCCTCCTTCTCCTCCTCTTCCTCCTCCTCCTCCTCCTCCTCCTCCTCCTCCTCCTCCTCCTCCTCCTCCTCCTCCTCCTCCTCCTTCTCCTCTTCGCTTCCTTGATTTTTCTCCCGGCATATTCTGGGAATTGAAGCCCACACCTCTTAAAAAGTCGCCGAGTGTAATAGTCTGTGGTCCGAATGCTTTTGTTCGGGCTGGATGCCTCCACGTTTAGAGGCTCTTTCTGATCCGGGGAAGTGGTACCTCGTGTTTTGCTCCCGGAGTTTCAGAGTGCAAAAGAGCGTAAGAAAAAAATAGGAAGAATGGGCCCAAAAAAACCACCCGTTTTTTGGGGGGTTTTTTGCTGCACTTGCCAGTGTCGGTACCGCCCATGAGCCGCTAGAGGGCAGCATCCACCACCCCTCTCCTGCTTTGAAAGTCCTTCCCTAAATGCGGCTGTGTAGTTTAAGTTTTATATTCTATTTTTCTTGTTTTGACCTGCCGCTAAGCTGCCCGCCGGGCTCGCCCGTAGAGCAGCCAGGCAGGCCGTGTTAAATCGAAGGAGAGGAGACGGTGTTCCTCCTTCCAAGGCGCCCTTGTTAGATGTTTTTGTGCCAGCCATGGCAGTTCCCCCAAAAGGTCATCAGATGGGAGCAAAGATGCTCCCACTGGTGGGTCAGGGGTCCCCGGCCCCTGCATCCCCATTGGAGAGAGTTAATTGGTAAGGGAGGGGCTGAGGACCCCCATAAAAACCTCTGCTCAGGGTCTGCTCCCTCTCTCACACTCTGCTTGCTTGCTCTCTCTTGTTGCTCTCTTGTGGGAATGATCCATGAGCTCAATCCAGGCATGGATGCCTCCATGCCAGGGAACTCTTTCTCTCTACTCTATCGTTAAATAAAGCTATATCTGATTGCATCCCTGCGTGCTGCTTTTTTTTTACTTGGAAGCACCTTAACGAACCATCGGTCTCGTGAGGCCATCTCACAGCCCTGCACTTACATTGCAGCCAGATCGGATGTCTCCTCCGGCGCAGACCATGCTCTCCCGGACGGAGCCTCCCCACCAGTCGGGCTTCTTGCAGTGCTCGTAGTCCACCACGGGCAAGAAAGCCTGCTGCAGCTTGGCAGACAGAGGACCCCCGGCTGCGGGGGGGGGTGTGTGTGAAACAGGGTCAGGCCTTCCTGTCAGGCCCAACTGCAGAGCCCACTGCCCCCCATGCCCCCCCCCCGGTGCGGAGAGCATCCCACGTACTGGAAATACGTCCCCAGCCGGTGATGTAGCAACGGTATTCGTTGGGCAGGACGACGTCTCTCGGCGGCATGCAGGCCGGGCTGACTTTGTCGTTCAGCTCAGGCCGGTGAGAGAGTTTCAGCAGCGCGATGTCATTGCTGGAGCCAGAAGAGGGAGACGGCGGCCGTGAAGGCGGGACGCCGGAGGCTTTTCTCCTTCCCCACCCTCCCGTGACGGGCACCTCGGCCTACCCGCAGGAGACACAACCGGGGTTCCAGCCGGGGTTCACGAAAATGTCTTCGGGGTTGATGGGTATGTGCTGCTCGGCCCCTTCCTCGACGGTCAGGTCGTACTCCCCCAGCACCACCTTGTACGTGCGGGATCGCCTGGGAAAGAAATCCCCCTGGCTTTCAGAGGCCAGCAGAGCGTGCTCCGGCACGGGGTCTGGATCCCCTTCAGACAGGAGGGGGTCTTCTTTGGGGGGGGGGGGAAAGAGCCTAAACAGGACCAGGAGCTCCGACACTCAGTCTGCGGCGAGGCTAAAGAGGAGGAGAGCAGGAAAAACTGGCCCCAAATGAACAGGGCAAGAAGAAGGAAGGAAGGAAGGAAGGAAGGAAGGAAGGAAGGAAGGAAGGAAGGAAGGAAGGAGAAGTTGGGGAAAAAGGAAGGAAGGAGAAAAGATGGAAGGAAGGAAAGAAGAAAGAAAAGAGATGGAAAGAAGGAAGGAAGGAGAAAAGAGATGGAAGGAAGGAAAGAAGAAAGAAAAGAGATGGAAAGAAGGAAGGAAGAAAAGAGTTGCAAAAAGAAGGAAGGAGAAAAGAGATGGAAGGAAGGAAAGAAGAAAGAAAAGAGATGGAAGGAAGGAAGGAAGAAAGAAAGATGGAATGAATGAAGGAAAGAAGAAAAGAATTGGAAAAAGAAAGAGAAGGAAGGAAAGAGAAAAGAGATGGAAGGAAGGAAAGAAGAAGGAAGAAAAGAGATGGATGGAAAGAAGGAAGGAAGAAGAAAAGAATTGGAAAAAGAAAGAAGGAAGGAGAAAAGAGGTGGAAGGAAGGAAAGAAGGAAGAAGAAAAGAGATGGATGGAAAGAAGGAAGGAAGAAGAAAAGAATTGGAAAAAGAAAGAAGGAAGGAGAAAGGTGGAAGGAAGGAAAGAAGGAAGAAGAAAAGAGATGGATGGAAAGAAGGAAGGAAGAAGAAAATTGGAAAAAGAAAGAGAAGGAGGGAGAAAAGAGATGAAAGGAAGGGAAGAAGAAAAATGGAAAGAAGGAAGGAAGGAGAAAAGTCAGAAAAAAGAGAAGGAAGGAAGGAAGGAAGGAAAGAAGGATGGAGTGAAAACGAAGGAAGGAAGGAAGGAAGGAAGGAAGGAGGGGCCTGACCCAGTGCCGCAGCTCAGAACTGAGATGGACCCCCCGCAGGGGGTGGGGGGCTCCGAGGAGAAAAGGGACAGGGGGAGCCCCCCCCCGCGCCAAGGGACTTACGAGATGCAGTGGGCAGCCGTCATCACCCAGTCGGGGGTAATGAGGGACCCTCCGCAGGTGTGACGGAAGACCCCGTCTCTCTCGTACTGGAGGGAGACCTGCAGGAAGCCAGAGAGGGAGACGCTGGGAAGTTGGGGGGGCAACCCCACCCTCAAGGGCACACACACACACACACACACACACACACACACACACACCCGCTCCACAGCCAGGCCAGCCATTCTCAGCCCCTGGCTGGAGACGCTGGGACGGCAGCCCAATTGCCGGCCGGGGCCGTTTGGCTCGAGGAGGGAGAGTTTCGCCCCTGCGACGGCCGAGCGGGCGTCACGCTGCCGCGTGGGTGCGTGTGCCGCGTTACCTGCCAGGGCCAGCTGTAAGGCGCAGCGTCTTTGCCGTTCACCACCCGGAGGTGAGGCGAGTGGGCTGGCCGCCCACACCCAGCGGCTGCGGGAGAGAAGAGAGGGGATTGAGACCCCCTTGGTGGGGACTTAGCCCCCCCCCCGAGAAGCAGAGAGCTTCTGATCTTTTCCTCCTCCGAGGCAAGGCCAGGGGGCTAGGAGACCCTGGGGGGGCATCTTTACCGCCAGCCACCAACAGGACAGAAACCAGCAGCGTCAGCATCTTTTCGGGGCGGCTTGCCGGGCCCCTTGAGCCTTAAATACCCCCAGGGCATCCAGAGGGACCTTGGGCCCAGGTGTGACGGTGCCCACGGCACCGGCAGGGTCAGCCCAGGCCTGGCAAGCCGGCCTCTTCTCCTGGGAACGCCACAGCTGGCTCCTCGGTCCCAGAAGCCGCCAAGGCCAGAAGCCGCCACGTTGGCCTGTGGGGGAGAGATGTTTCCTTCCCGTTGTGTTTCCCCCCCCCACCCTCTTCGACAGGGGCCGACCCCCACCGCTTTTATCATTCCCCTCCAGGAAAAAAAAAACAACGGGATTTCTGGGCTGGTTCCCAGCGGATTTCCTGCAGACCCAGCCCAGACGTATCTGGGGTGCAAAAACCACCCTGATTATTTTTTTTCCCCCTCCCTGCTTGGAATTAGACCGTCACCGTTAGGATCCAGCCTTTGTTTTGGGGAGGTTTACGTAACCCCGGTTGTGTGTTTTTGTGTTGTTTTTCTTTGCCCAGAACGACTTACTTGGCAAGTAAGCGCGGTGTAATCTGGAAAGGGCGCGAACGCCACGTGTGGGCAACCTGCCCTGCGGAGAAATTTGGGCTCTCCGGCTCCTTGTCCCCCTTTCCCTGTGCGGGAAACCCCTCTTTCCGACGGAGCCCCAATTTCACCAGGGGGCTGGCTGAGCCCCCCCCCACTGCTCCGATTCCAATGAGGTTCAGTTAAAGCGTGAGGAGGGGGCTTCGGAGGAAAACTCTTTTTTTTTTCCCTGGAGTCTGCCGTCTCCTCCCTGTCGTTCTGTTCACCCCCCACCGCCCACCCCCAACGTCCAGGGCGATTTGTGTTCCCTTCAAAACCTTTGGGACAGACTAAATGACCTCCGTGTATCTGCCACTGCTGCACAGCTGTGCGTGTGTGCCGGTAAGCCTTCCGCTTGCAAGAGTTTGTTCAGGGCAGGGGTCTGCAGACCCGGCCCTTTCGTGACTCGTGGACTCCCAGAATTCCTCAGCCAGCGTGCCTTGTGGAACAGCCCTGGTGGAAAAGTGGGTGGGGGGGGTCTCCGAATGCCCTGTTTTGTAGCAATCCACGTGTCTTGTTAGCCTCACCGAGGGCCATCCATCAGTCAGTCGCTCAAGTGAACACGTTCATCCTTCTTTGTGACAGGAGCCTTTGGGGACTCTCCCAGCAGAGAGGTCCACAAGTGACCCCTGACCCCAGATGGCAGCTTCCTTCCGGCCTTCACAGCCCCCCACCCAGCCCCTTCCCCTGCCGGCCCAAGAGAGAGAACGACCAGTGAGGAAAGGTAAGAGATGCTTTCTCTTCTTTAGTGTGGTGTTGATTTAAGTCTCTCTCCCTCCCTCCCTCCCTCTCTACCTCCCTCCTTCTCCCGCTCTCCCTCTCCCTCCCTCCCTCTCTCCCTCCCTCCCTCTCTCTCTCCCTCTCTCTCCCTCCCTCTCCCTCCCTCTCCCTCTCCCTCTCTCCCTCCCTCCCTCTCCCTCCCTCTCTCCCTCTCTCCCTCTCTCTCTCTCTACCTCCCTCCCTCCTTCCCTCTCTCTCCCTCTCCCTCTCTCTTTCCCTCCCCTCCCTCTCTCTCTCTCTCTCTCTTTCTCTCTCTCTCTCTCTCTGAGCTTAGAGGAACCAGCTTTTGAGATTTATGACTATCAAGAAGATGAAACACACGCCTTCTGTGGTCTGTGTAGAGATTAACCCCCAAGAATATATATAGAAGCTTCTTGATTTAGCTCTTTCTTCTCCTTAAATTTATGGGGTTTTAAAAGTGTGTTTATGTATTTGATAATGATGATGTTGAAGAAGAAGAAGTTGGAAGGGACCTTGGAGGTCATCTAATCCAACCCCCTGCCCAGGCAGGAAACCCTATACCGTTTCAGACAAAGGGCTGTCCAGTCCCTTCTTAAAAACTTCCAGTGTTGGAGCATTCACAGCTTCTGGAGGCAGGTTGTTCCACTGGTTAATTCTTCTAACTGTCAGGAAGTTTTTCCTTAGTTCCAGGTTGCTTCTCTCCTTGAGGAGTTTCCATCCGTTGCTTCTTGTCCTGCCTTCTGGCGCTTTGGAGAAGAGCTTGACTCCCTCTTCTTTGGGGCAGCCCCTGAGATACTGGAAGACTGCTATCATGTCCCCGCTCGTCCTTCTCTTCATTAAAGTAGACATACCCAATTTCAGCAGCCGTTCCTTACATGCTTTAGCCTCCAGTCCCCCAATCATCTTTGTTGCTCTTCTCTGCCCTCTTTCTGGAGTCTCAACATCTTTTTTACATCGTGGTGACTAAAACTGGATGCAGGATTCCAAGTGTGGCCTTACCAAGGAGTTGTAAAGTGGTATTAGTACTTCACGTGATCTTGATTCTATCCCTCTGTTAATGCAGCCTAGCACTGTGTTGGCTTTTTTGGCAGCTGCAGCACACTGCTGGCTCATATTTAAGTGATTGTCCACTAGGACTCCGAGATCCCTCTCACAGTTACTACTATTGAGCAAGGTACCACCTATATTATACCTGTACATTTGATTTTCTTGCCTAAATGTACAACCTTACTTTTTCACCATTGAATTTCATTTTGTTAGATAGTGCCCAGTGTTCGAGTCTGTCCAGATCCTCCTGTATCTTAAGCCTATCTTCTGGAGTATTGGCTGTTCCTGCCAGCTTGGTGTCATCTGCAAATTTGATGAGTTCCCCATCTATCCCCTCGTCCAAATCGTTGATGAAGATGTTGAAGAGCACTGGGCCCAGAACAGAGCCCTGGGGCACCCCACTACACTCTTCCCTCCATGTAGATGCAGTTCCATTGAGGACCACACGCTGAGTACGGCCGATCAGCCAGCTACGAATCCATCTGGTGGTGATGCTGTCTAACCCACATTTTTCTATCTTACCAAGTAGTACGTTGTCTAATTTTGTCACTTGGTCAAAGAACGCGATAAGATTTATCTGGCACGATCTGTTTTTGACAAACCCACCTTGGCTTTTAGTGATGACTTTGTTTGCCTCTAGGTGTTCGCCGATTCGTTGTTTGATTATCTTTTCCAGAATCTTCACCCAGGTATTGAGGTCAGGCTGATAGGTCTGTAAGTTTCCTGGATCCATTCCCCCCCCCTTTTTTTTTTGAAGATGGGAACTACATCAGCTCTCTTCCAGTCCTCCGGTAGTTCCCCAGTGCTCCAGGATCTTTGAAAAAAGATTTATTTATATCCTGCCTTTTTTATATGCTTGCTGTGGGCCTCCGACAACGGGAACTCTTCCTCCTGTTACTCCTTTTACAACGGAACACGTGTCGTGACTAGGTAAAGGTAAAGGTTCCCCCGCACACACGTGCTAGTCGTTTCCGACTCTAGGAGCCGGTGCTCATCTTCGTTTCAAAGCCGAAGAGCCAGCGCTTGTCCGAGGACGTCTCCGTGGTCATGTGGCCGGCATGACTAGATGCCAAAGGCGCACGTAACGCTGTGACCTTCCCACCGGAGTGGTCCCTATTTTTCTACTTGCATTTTTACGTGCTTTCGAACTGCTAGGTTGGCAGAAGCTGGGACGAGTAACGGGCGCTCACTCTGCTACGCGGCACTCGGGATTCGACCCGCCAAACTGCCGACCTTCTGATCGACAAGCTCAGCATCCTAACCCACTGAGCCACCGCGTCCCTTTTTGTCGTGACTAGTGATTCTCTTTAAAAGCTAGTAAAAAGTTTTCCCTTTGTTTGAATCTTTGGTGAGCATCACGCTGGCTTAGTTCTTGTAGAGTTTTGCACCCTTCATCAGCCGGGGTCAGAGAGAGTGAACAGGGAATTGACGCCTCATTGTGGCATGTGTCACCACCACCCCCACCTAACACAGCGGCACCCCCTGGATGACAGTGGAGAGGAGAAGATTTGAACAAGACCGAGAAAAGACACGTGCTGCAACCAGGAAGACTTTTATTGTGTTGGTTTGTTGTTGTTTTTTACACACACAGAACTCAATCTGGAAACGCCACCAGTTTCTGCTTAAGGCGAATAGCTGGAGATGATCTGCAAGGCAAAAACCAACAACGATCTGGGGTTAGGTTGTGTGCAAGGGCACTCGGTTTGTGGAGCGTGCGAGAATGGCCTGACCCACAAGGCTGGGTTTCTCTCCCTGACCCAAGGGGAGAGGGGGGAGGGGTTGATTGCGCAGGTGGGAAAAGGGAAGGATGTTTTGAAGACCAGGGCATCACTCAAGGGCAAACATCGGATTGATCGTCCCGCTGGGAGGCAAAGGGACAGACACCGGGAGCACGCCGAAGGGGACAGCAACTGGGCAGGGGGGCTCTCCAATGCCACTCACACATACAGTACACACACACACACCCCGATATGGGGACTGGACAATACCTGCTCAATCCAGGGGATGAAATATGAGACCCGGGTGAAGACCGTGGGCTTCTTCAAGGTGTTGCAGCCCCACGCCGAGACGAAGCTGGTCACTCCCTGGACGTACCACCGGCCGTCAGCAGTTGGGCAATTGAGGGGGCCACCGGAGTCACCCTGAAATATGCAGTTCATCCTCAGAAGCTTGCTGGGTTGTTGGATTTTTTCCCCCCCCTCCCTAAAGTGCCTGAGAAGCTTGTGAGCGGCAGGACAAGGAGAGCCTTGCCCTTGATGTTCCTCAACCACCCATGCAAAAGCTGTCAGGACCCACCCCAATCCACACCTTAGGAAAATAAAGAACTCTTGGAGCCAGGTCTTGTCCAAAAGGAGTTTTTACTAGGACATGATCGGTTGTGGAAATACAAGACAGGATCTGGCATTGTGTTACACTTTGATACTTTATAAAGAGTTCCCGGTTCAACCCCCTCCCCTCAAAACCCATTTGGTCAGACCCACATCAATTTAACTTAGGTGTCAAACCCTTTCCTGGGAAAGAGGGATCTTCCCGTGCCTTTATGACTATTGCCTCCTTCCTTTTCAGGTTCAAATGGAGATACGAACCAGATCTCCTTCTCCCTTCCCTCCCTTTGTTGTCCTCAGTTCAAAAGGTTTTCCCCTGGTCTTTGAAGACAGCCTGCAGGCAGGCTGAATAAACACCTTCTCTTCTCCCCTGGGGAAAATGGCAGAATCCAGGGAGGGGCGTAATATTTTAGACATACATTTATGAATGGGGATATAAATGGATTCTGACACTGTCTCTCTTGGAGGTGGCTGCTGCTTACGCAGAGTCCCCTGCTCAGGGGACAGGATCCTCGGAGTGATTTCTCCAGCAGCTGAGCTTTTTGCCCAGACACACAGAGGTGGAAGGGGCAGAACGCTGCGTCTGGTTTTGGTCACCACGATGTAAAAAAAGATGTTGAGACTCCGGAAAGAGTCCCGAGAAGAGCGACAAAGACGATCAGGGGACTGGAGGCTAAAACATATAAGGAACGGCTGCTGGAATTGGGTATGTCTAGTTTAATGAAGAGAAGGACGAGGGGGGACAGGATGGCAGTCTTCCAGTATCTCGGGGGCTGCCCCAAAGAAGAGGGAGTCAAGCTATTCTCCAAAGCGCCCGAGGGCAGGACAAGGAGCAACGGATGGAAACTAACCAAGGAGAGAAGCAACCTGGAACTAAGGAGAAACTTCCTGACAGTTAGAACAATTAACCAGTGGAACAACCTGCCTCCAGAAGCGGTGAATGCTCCAACACTGGAAGTTTTTAAGAAGAGACTGGACAGCCAGTATAGGGTTTCCTGCCTGGGCAGGGGGTTGGACCAGATGACCTCCAAGTTCCCTTCCAAATTCTTTTCCTTCTCCTCCTCCTCCTGCTCCTCATTATTATTATTATTATTATTATTATTATTATTATTATTATTATTATTATTATTATTATTATTATTATTATTATTATTATTATTATTATTATTATTATTATTCTAATTTCCCCGCAATGCCAGGGGGTGGCAGTGCCAGGCCTGCTAATCCAGGAAAGGAGTTTCCAGCTTCCTTTGCCCCCATGGCAGCACTTCCTCCGAACCCCCCCCTCCGACTGTCCCACCCCCAGGGCCCCTCCGGCCCTCTACTCACGTTGCAGCCGGCTTTGATGTCCCCACCGGCACACACCATGTTCTCCTTGACCGTCGTTCCCCACCAATCCGGCTGGGAGCAATGGGGGTGATCTACCACGGGCAGCAAGGCCTGCTGGAGGATGCTAGGGATGCTGCCTCCGGCTGGAAGAGAAACGACGCCCGGTGACCGGCTTCCCGTGCCCACCTTTACCCCCCACCCCCACCCAGCCAGGACCTACTGTAAAGCGTGCCCCAGCCAGTGATGTAGCAGGGATGGTTGTTGGGAACCACGTCTCCTCGTGGGGGCAAGCAAGCCAACTTCACCTTGTCGTTGAGCACAGCCGGGCGGGAGAGTCTGATCAGGGCAATGTCATCCCTGGAAGAGGAGGCAGTGTTGGTGTTTCGTGGGGGGGGGCTTTTTCCTTCCCCGCCTGGGACTTCCTTTGCAAGAAGACACACACACACACACACCCCGGTCCCACCGCTTCCTTTGCCGCAGGGAGGCTTCCACTCACCCGCAGCTGATGCAGTTGGGGTTCCAGCCGGGATGCACGATGATGTCCCCGGGATTAATCGGGATGTACTGTTCCGGGCCCTCTTGCGTGAACAGGTCGTGGTCACCCAGGACCACCCGGTAGCGTAACTGTGAACTGATGGGAGGGGGCAGCGGGGTGAGATCCGGGGTTGGGGGGGTGGGGTGGGGCACGCTGGATCTGCTTCAGCCCTCCCTTAGCGAGGGAGGCTGTAACCCGGGGGTCTCGGTGGGCAACCCAAGAAAGGCTGGGGCGGAGGGGCTCCTCTGCCTGTCCTGCGCCCGCGCCCAGCCCCACACCCGGAGCCCGGCGGTGTCTGAGGGGACTGACCTGATGCAATGTCCGGCCGTCATCACCCAGTTGGGGTGGATGAGGCTCCCCCCACAGGTGTGGTAGAAATAATCGCCAGACTGGTACTGCAGAGACACCTGCGGCAAACAAGAGGTGGGTGGGCTGTTATTGACACACACACACACACACACACACACACGCACGCACGGACACAGACCTTTCCCCCTCCAGAGTGTGCTGTGTCAGCAGTTCCTGATCCCCGGCAGTGGTGAGCGGCTTTTCTCCAGGGAAGCTCCCCACCCACCCACCCCTTTCCCTGCCTTTCTGGTGGGGCTGCAAGCGCGGCTACTTGGAATGGGGTGTGTGTGTGGGGGGGTGTCGCCCCACTTACCTGCCAGGGCCAGCTGTGAGGAATGGCATCTTCCCCGTTGACCACCCTTCCGGTTCGGATGGGGGAGTAGGACGGGTCTCCGCAGCCGTGGGCTGTGCAGAAGTGGGGGGGGGGAAGGGAAAAAAATATCACACCATCTTAGTCACACGGAGTTGCCTTTCCAACTTTAGGTCTGTTTCCCTGCTCTTCCTGGCTACTAACTCTCTACGTGAGTGCGTACACACACACACACACACACATACACACACACACTCTCAGTGAAATACTAGTCAACCACACACACACCCCTCTTCTGCAAATGCCAATCCAGTGCCTGGAGCTGTGCAAAGGGAGTAGGTGTGTCTGCTTCCACAACAGCCTCACACACAGAGAGACACACACAGAGACACACACACACCCTGCCACCTGCTTTGCCTGAACAGCCCTCCGCCCTCCAAGGACTGGTCAGAGCCAAGGCCCCCAACTCTTGGGGTTGATGCCCAGTGGCCCGGGAGAAAGGAGAGCCGCAAAAAAATATATATTTTTTTTTGCCCGGCATGGGAGCCTCGTTCTCCGCCTTTGCCGGGAGCCCGGCAAGGTGCCCCGTGCCCCATGCCCAGGTGCTGGGCTTTACCCTCGGCGGCCAGCAGGAACGCAACCAGGAGTCTCCACATGCTGATGGCAGAGTGACCCTCTGGGAGCAAGGCATTAGCTGCAGCCCCTTTTATGCCCAGCCCAAGGACGGAGGTTAGCCTTGGGTCCCCCGGCTCCTATCTGCCCCCAGCTGTTCGGAGGACAAGGGGGGGGAAAGGGGGCATTTCTGGGGCGCTGCCAATCCGTGACGGCAGGGCAAAGGGCCTGACGGGCCCACAGCAGGGGGCGTTACCTCTGATCTTAACTCAGGTTAGCTTCCGTCTGGGGCCAGGAGGACTAGAAGCTTGTCTCGGCCCGGAGAAGGGACCAAGAGAAGGCCCAGGGTTCGAGGCTTGGCCAGCCTCGCCTTGACCCAGCGGGGCTGACCTGCCCTGATGGGAGGAGAGCCCAGCCTCTCTCCAGCACGCACCCATCTCCCCCCACAGGGCTGTCAGAGAGAGAGAGAGAGAGAGAAGAGAGAAGAGAGAGAGAGAAGAGAGAGAGAGAGACGAGAGCGCCTCTGAGCATCAGCAGAGGGCCTCTTCCTTTGACATCCCCAGAAAACCAGAGCCAGGGAAAAGCTGGCATTCTCCGGGGCCGTCCGTCTTGGCATCCGTAGCCACTTTCTCTTTCATAGCCTTTCATGGTAATGTCCGTGTCTCTTTCTCTCCCCCCCCTCTCTCTCCCCCCCCACTATTTAATACGCTCATTCAAAGCCTGGCCGAAGAAGGAAGGAAGGGGAAAGATCTCGGCAGATCTTTAGTCAGATAAGAAAGAGGGGGCGGGGTGGCCGGTCACCAACCTCCCCCCCCCGAAAGGGGACGGTCAGTTGGCCAAGCCTTGCCTTGCCTGGGGCTGGGCCATTTCCAGAATTCTGGCTGCCGTTTGGGGATTTATTTATTTTTTCGTCCACCAAATAAGAGCCGGATCCCAGAGACTTGCTTCACACCTCAGCTCTCCTTCAGCTGGGAACTCCTGCTCTTCTGGGGCCTCCGGAGCTCAGCTAGGCTGTCCCTGAAGCCCCCCCACCCGCTGCTGCTGCTTCTTCTCCGGCAGGGCCTGGGAACCCAAGCAGATGGGCAGGTTATCTTAGAAATCATTAACCAGCTGGAGCCAGGCGGGAAGGTGACTCTTGGAGCAGGGGGGGGGTGGGAGGGGGGGGGGGAGGAAGAGGGAGGGGCAAGGGGAGGGGGAAGTGAAGGAGGTCTCCTGTTTGGACCTCTGTATCGCTGGAGAGCTGGTTCTTCCCTGCCTTGGCGGAGGCCCAGCGCCCAGGACTGGACTGTTCGGGCCGCTTCCCTTTCCAGAAAGGCCACCTCAAAAGGGTCTTCCAGGGAAAAGGGTCTTGTTTGAGGCGGGGGGGTCTCTTCCCAAAGAGTCACCCCCCCCTCACCTGAGCCAGAGAGCCTTGGGCCGGCGCCGAGGGGCTGCATCTGATCTGGCTCAGGTGGGAACGCAAAGTGTGCCAGCTTTGTGGCTCCTCGTGGGACGTGCCGAGCTGCCTTTGCCTTCCGCCCAACAAGCCACCATCGTGCGAAAGTCCAAGTCCGGCGCCCAGGCAGCCGGGCTGGCAGAGCCACACAGCTCTACGCTCGGCGCAAGCAAGGCGGCTTCGCCACCCTCGGATGGCCGAAAGGCGCCCGGGAGGCTTGCAACGGGGACCGCTCCCGCCGTTCCTCCCCGGCGGTCTTCCGCTTCGAAGATAGACTGCTCTGGAATGTAAGAGCCGGCAGGGGCCATCCCCTCTGCCCGTCTGTCCAAGCCACGATCGGGATATGAGAGACAGGAGAGGCTTTTGCGTTGCTGGCTGGCCTAAGAACCAAGGCCATTTTTGAGGCCTTTGGGCATCTGAGGTTCCCCCAGTGCTGTTCTGACTGGTGGTGAGTCCCAAGATCAGGGGTCTTCCAAACTCGGCCCTTTGACGACTCCTGGACTTCAACTCCCAGAATTCCTCAGCCAGCCTGCCTGGCTGAGGAATTCTGGGAGTTGAAGTCCAGGAGTCGTCAAAGGGCTGAGTTTTGAAGACTTCTGACCAAGATGGTGCTTCTTTCTCTTCCTCCTCCTCCTCCTCCCCTCCTCCCCCCTCCTCCTCCTCTTCCTCCTCCTTTTCCTCCTCCTCCTCACCTTGCCCCATGCCATCCCTTTCAAGGGGCATAGGCCTTCTTGCTTGCTATTTAAGGACAGCTCGTGCCAACTTGCTCGTAAGGCAGAATTTCTCCCCTTGCCCGGTTCCCTCTCAACCCCGAGATCTATTCCGGGGAAGAAGAATAAGGATCTTTTTTTTTTTTACCCCCGCTTCTCCGAGACTCCCCGTTTTCTAGAGGAGAAACCAGTGCCAGGTTGCGGCAGGTTCCCGATGTGCAAAATAAGAGCCAGTTTGTGCTTTTGGGATAAGGGATGAGTAAGCCTCTGGCCGCTGGAGGCTAGCGCAAACGTGGAAGCCGGTGGCTTTTCTGTCCATTTGTCGATGCTCCTGTTGCGGTCATCCTTCTCGAAAGAGCGCTCAGGACCGCGTTGTGCAGAGCTGGTTTCTGCATCTCTGATCGGTCTGAGGTAGCCGGGCAGTTGCCCGGCCCCTCCTCGAAGAGGACTAGGAGCAGGGTTTTTTTCTGAGGGTGGTAAAATCCATACCGGGGGTGGGGGTGGGTGGGCAGAGGGTCAGGTTCACAAACTGACCAGACTTTTGTGGCTGAAACTTCAAAAGTGAGTCAGGCAAAAGTGAGGACCCAGATTGTTGGGGGCAATAAGCTGACTTTGTAATAATGCCGCTTAGGGGGGGGGGCGAAAGCCCTAATAAGCAGGCATATACATAGAATGAAGGCTATTGCTAAGCACATTGATTTGGGCTTCTTAGATTGTAAGCCGCCCTGAGTCTTCGGAGAAGGGCGGGATATAAATGGGATTTTAAAAAAAAAAGACAACCCCCACCCCCTCCCCCGTCGCTCAAATGACGGCACCCCAATGGATATCCTGGCCCAAAGCGCAGACTAGAGGGACCGGGCGGGTTCCCACCACAATGCCCTTAACCCGCGGGACACCCTGCCACCAGACGGAGCCCGCTCTCCTGCATTCGGACGGCATCCGAGGGGGGAAGACTTCACAGCTGCCAGACCGGTGGTGAGTCCCAAGATCAGGGGTGTGTGTGTGTGTGTGTGTCTTCCGACTCGGCCCTTTGACGACTCGTGGACTTCCAACTCCCAGAATTCCTCAGCCAGCCTGGCTGGCTGAGGAATTCTGGGAGCTGAAAGTCCACCAGTCATTCCGAGGGCCGATTCGGAAGACCCTCGTCCTAGATCAAGGGCAGTCCTACCCAGTGCTTTTTTGTGTGTGAAAGAAAAAGGTGCCGGAACTCACACATGTCATACAACCCGCCTTGCCTACCCTACAAGGTTCATTCAAAAAAGGTGCCGGCACGCCGTTCTGAGCGTTCTGTGACAAAAAAAGCCCTGGTCCTACCCGTCCTGGATGCCCGTAAGCAGTGGCCTTTCGGCGCACGACACACACACACACACACCTCTCTTGAAGGTCACTCAGAGGAGGAAGAGGCAGAGGGCAGCGTCGGGGGTGGGTGGGTGGGTGGGTGGGCTAGATGACCTCTGGGGGGGTTCCAACCTGACTTATCTGGCTGTAGGGCCGGCTTCAAGGAGGAAGGCCGGCCGGCTTGCCTGCCTGCCTTGCGGGGGCGGGACAGGCGGGGCCGGCGTGTCCAGGCAGGGAGGGATTTGGGGGGGGGGCGGCTTCCGAGCCCAACCCCGCCGCCTCCCGCGCCCGTCCGCCGGAGAATCCAGGCCGGGTTTGCCGGGGCGCCAGCCGGCCGGGGCGGGGCGAAAAAAAGTCCCGGCCTGGGGGGGGGGGGTTTGCAAAAAAAAAAAAAAAAAAGTTGAGCTGGAGCTGGCGCGGGCTCGCCCTTTCGCCGCGCGGAGCAGCAGCAGCAGCAAGCGGGGCAGCGGACGGCAGAGGCGGCGAAGGCTTTGCGGGACGGACTCTGGCCTCGGGGCAGCCGCGATGCTCGGCGGCCGGGCGCTGGTGGCGGCCGTCTGCGCCGCGGCGGTGCTGAGCGTAAGCGGGGCAGGGCTGGGGGGGGGGTCGTCCCCGGGGGTCGCGCTTAGGGGGGCAAAGGCGGGCCGGGGTGGGCTGGGGGGAGGAAGGGAGGACGGTGGGGGCTCTAACTTGAAACGCGGCTTCCCTGCGTGGCGCTGGGCTGCTCGCTTGGACTCGAACTCAAGCGCGCCCCGGATTCGAACTCAAGCGCGCCCCGGATTCGAACTCAAGCGCGCCGGGCCTCCCTCGCCACGTCTCGGAGACTCCGGGCATCGCCGCTGGAGGAGAGAAGAGAGAGAGAGAGAGCCCGGGCACTTACCGGCGCCTCTCCGGCTTTCCCCTTGCGCTGCTTTCCGCAGGGGAAAGCCGTGTCCGTCGGCTTTGGGGCGCTCTCCTCGGTCCCTGTTCTTCCCGGCAGCTCGCCGGGCCAAACCCGCCGTCGGGTGCCTTCCCTACCGTCCGTCCGTCCGTCCGTCTCTGCTCCCAGGTGGGCAGCCTCCTTCCTTCCACCCGTCCGGGCGGCTCCTCGGCCGTCCGGCGAACAATAGGCTCCCTTGTGCCTGGCTTTTTTGGCGGGGGTGGGGGCGGGTGGGTCGTCGATCCCACGGCCTCCCGGCCCCTCCCTGGATGGCCGGTCTTAAGGGCGCGTTCCTGATGGGCCTGCCTGCCTGCCTGCCTCGTTGCAGCCTGGTGGGCTGCAGCCTGGCCGAGGGTTCAAGGAGGATGGGGCCGAGGGTCCAGGAGGATGGGGCCGAGGGTCCAGGAGGATGGGGCCGAGGGTCCGGCAGTCGCTTGCTGCAGTCTTTGAGCAGGACAGGGTGGGCTCTAGGGCAGCCCAGGGCAAGCAGAGGCAAAGACCAGCGGATGGATGGCAAGGGGCTGGGTTTCCCCCCCCCCCCCCCCGTGCCCAGCTTGCTGCCTGGGCACGGCCTTGCTTGGCCCTGTTCTCCAGATGGTCCATGCCACCTTCTATTCTGGGCATTTGGGAAGGCAGGGAAAGATGGCATCAGCAGCCAGAGGCGCCACACGGCGCCTGCCTGCCCCAGTGCGCGTCGTAATGCCGGGTGGGTCTCCCCTGCTTGCTTGGGTGGGAGAAAAATGAGTTTTTTTCCCCAGTCCAGTCTGTCCTTGGACGGTTGTTTCATCTCAAAACCCTGTTAGTCTTTGACTCTCTCTGTGTGTGTGTGTGTGTGTATTGTGTTGATCCAGAAGATGAGCTTATTTGGGAAAGCCATTCAACCGGTAGATGACTTTTCCATGTTGCTCAATCGGGGAGGGGGGCAAATTGATCGGTTTAACACACTATTCTGGACCGCGTTTTTGTCTTAAGGTGCAGTTTGCAGATCGCCAAGGCTGTTAGAAGAACTTGTCTGTTCTGCTTTGATTTTCTTGGGGAGTAGTTTGCGAAATAAAGAGGCTGGTTTCTGGCCCGTCACGTTTGAGGAGTGGTCCCTGAGCAGTCTTGCGTCTCCTGGCCAGGTGTGTGTGTGTGTGTTTGGGAAAGGAAGAGTTAGCCTTGGGGCAAGTTTGGTCGTAGAGCATTTTGAGCCACCCTCCTGGGCGGGCAAAAAAAAAAAAAAAAGGCGAACTCGGCTGGCTGCCTCTCGTCCTCTGACCAGTTGTGGGCTGCGGGTTTCTCCGCACAAGGCCTTTGTGTGGTCCTCGTTCCGTTTGGCAACCTTCATCCCTTCCTCGGGTCTCTGGCTTTGATGACTCTCCGTGGGGGCGAGGAAGTGAGAGGGTGGGAACCCCCTGTGAGTCTGGAGAAGCACGCCAGGGGCATTTACACCTGCTTCCGCGGCTCTACCTGTCAAGCACCCCACCTGGGATGGGATGCTTTGCAGCCCCGTCCCCCCCCCTCCCCGATGACCTGCGGCCCCCCTTTCCCTGCTAAGCACTCTGCAGGTAGACCCAGTTCTCGGGACAGGGGTCCCCGTGGGTTCCTTCTCTGGAACCCAGGAGAGCTTCGGGGTGCTGGGAGCCGGGTCTCCGAGGCGGGACCCTCTTCCGGATGGCCTTTTCCCCCAGGGAGCAAGTTCCTTTGGGCGGAGGCTGCAGGCCAAACGTGCCCGCCTTCCCCTCCTCTTCCTGGGTGTGTGGTTTCCACGCAAGGGGTTAAGTTGGGGAGGCCTTTTGCTCTGCCAACCAACCCCCCCACCTCCCCGCTGGCTGCAAAGAGGGCAAAGAGCACGGGAGGAATGCCTGATAAGCAGGTTGGAGGGGGTGGGACCTCGGAGGCGGCAAGGCAGCCGCCGTGCCAGTGATGCCGTGGGGCCGGAGGAGCTTCCCCACAGGCAGGGGTCGGCAAGCGAGGCTGCTTCGGCCTGGCTCGGGGACCGGGGAATCCTCCCCACTTTGAGTGGCTTTCTGCCCTGCAAAGGGTGGGGCCTGGCCTTTGGCCCACACCTGTGGATCCTTCCCACCAACTGATGCGTCTTCCAGGGGTGTTGCCTTGCCGTTGACCAAACCCCCCCCCCACACACACACACCGTCGCCCAGTCTCCAGAGGAGTTGGACCAGTGCCCCACTGGATCCCGGTGCGTTTGAAATGAGGCAGTTTTATAACTGGCTCCCAAAGCGGCCGCTTGTCCCGTGGGCATCAAAAGCCCTTTCGGGGCTGGGCTGCTGGGAATTCTCGGAAGATACCTTCTTTTTCCTGCTGATATGGGGGTGGGTGGGTGGGGGAAATCTCTTCCTTTCCCCCTTCTTCCTCCCCCCCCCAGTCCCTCCATCCCCACCCCCATCATCTCTCCCTGTGCCTGCGGCCGGCGTCGGCTGCTATTTTGGAGTCGGCTCAGAAGGATAATTTGGGCAGGGAGAGGAATGTCTCTGCTTTTGGACCAGAAGCTCCAGCAGAGAATAAACTTGACGGCGGGGGGGGGGGGGAAACTCTGTTCAGAGCCGGTCCGAGGGTCAAGGAGACGGAGCTGGCGGCTGGGGCACAGTGGGTGTGTGTGGGGGGGGGCACCACCGATCGGGCAGGCCTGCTTTCTGCCTGCGGAGCTTCCCGGAAGCGGGCATGGCCTTCCTGGGGCAGCTAGCTGTCCCGCCTCCCCAAATCCTTCAAGGCTCACGTGTTAGCAATTAAAAAAGGTAGTTAAGTGACTTAAGGAGCCCTTCTGTGTGCCTTGGACTCGTATTTCAGACCACCCGTGCCCCCAGCGCCACCGTGGGCTGGGAATGTTTTAACTGCCCCCTCCCTCCGGCGCACTGGTTTTTTGTTTTTGTTTTTCAAACGCTGTGTCTTCCCTTGCCATTAACTTCTCTCTCTCTCTCTTTCTCTCATTCTCTTTTACCTTCCCTCTTTCTCCCTCTCTCTCTTTCTCTGTCCTTCTCTCTTTCTCCCTTTCTCTTTCTCATTCTCTCTCTCTCTCTTTCCTTCCCCCTCTCTCCCTCTCTTTCTCTTTCTCCCTTCCCCTCTTTCTCATTCTCTTTTACCTTCCCTCTCTCTTTCTCCCTCTTTCTCTTTCTCTCTGTCTCTTTCCTTCCCTCTCTTTCTCCTTCCCTCTCTTTCTCCCTCCCTCTCTTTCTCTTTCTCATTCTCTCTCTTTCTTTCTTCTTCCCTCTTTTCCTTTCTCTCCCCCTCCTTCTCTCCCTCTCTCTTTTTCTCTCCCCTCCCTCCCTCTCTTTCTCTTTTTCTCCCCCTCCCTCCCTCTCTCTTTTTCCTCCCCCATTCTCTTTCCCTCCCTCCCTCTCTTTCTCTTTCCCTCCCTCCCTCTTTTTCTCTCTCCCTCTCTTTCTTTCTCTCTCCCTCTCTCCTTCCCTCCCTCTCTCTAATTCTCTCTTTCTCTCTCCCCCCTCTCCTTCCGTGTGTTTCAGAGAGTGTTTGTGCACTACCAGATCAGAAATTGGGGTGCAAAAGAGGGGGTGGGCATCATCTTCCCCCAGAGGCCTAGCTCTTCCTTCGCCCTCTTCTTGGGGTCAGCTTAAACCTTCTCACCTATTTTGTTTGGTGTGTACATTCCTGGCATCCAACTCAACGAAGGGACGCACGGGAATGCCTGAAGGAAACGCCTGGAAGTTGGAGATGCAGAGAGCTGTCTCCCCTTTTTTGGGGGGGGCGTTTTCAGTCGCCCGTCTGCCCTGGGTTGAAGGGAGGCCTGGCAGCGCACGCCTTGACTCCCTTTCGCTCCCCGTAAATGGCCAGCAAGCCCCTTTCGCTAGCCACCAATCACCCCCCTGCAACTGGCTTTTGGGTTCTGTCCCCGCAAGGCCGGCCCGCTGTGTTTCCCCTCCCTCCCTCCCACCCTCCCTCAACTGGGCAGACAGGTTGCGACTGGGGCCGGTGGGCATCTTGCCCAGCTGCTGCACGCAGGCTGCTGCCCAGTGCCAGATTCTGCCTGGCCCCCTCCGGGCTGAACTTGTAGCCTTGGACATTTGCCCAGGAAGGAGACGGAGAGGAGATGGACACGGTTGGGCTGTTGGCGTCTCCCCACCGCCATTTCCCCTCGGCGGCGTGGGGGCCGCTCCCTCGGGCCTCGGGGCCCTCGCCTCGCTTGAACCCGGCTTCCCTGCCAGACCAGGGGGAACCCGGGGTTGGTACCGCCAGGCCGGAAACAGCTTCCTGACCTCACCTCCTGTAGCCCTAGCAGGCCGGAAATAGCTAAGCTAGTATTCATCATAGTCTCCCTGCCCCACGGAGGCTGCCCCGTCTCTCTTGGGGCTGGGAAGGGCCCCGTCCAAACCCGGTGGGGAAGCAGGCCTCCATCCCATATCTTCCGCCCTTGCCAAGGTGCCCTAAAACCCCGGCCGTGCCTGGCCTGGGCCGTTGCTCCCACGGGGAGGCTCAAGCCAAGCCAAGGGCAAAAGCGGTTGGGGGGGGGTTGTCCCAGAGCCTTGCCCCACGTTGGCAAGGACTCTGTTCGCCCCGCTTGTTGCCGAGACGGCTTCTCCCTCCCTGACCCCTGATTTCGGCCCCACCTGGACCGCCGTTGGCTGCAGAAGTCCAGCTGTTTTCCAGACGCAGCCGAAACAGTCCTGCAGGGAAGTCCCCCCCCACACACACCTTCCTTTTATGATGTGAAGGAAGTAAAAAAAAAAACAATGAGGGCCAGCCTCTTCCCACCCCACCCCGTTTCCAGCCCCAAGGCGGCTCAGCGAGATGGAGAGAAATGCCAGCCACCCCCACCACTCCGGAGTCGGAAAAGGCGCTTCTGTCCTAGGCTGGGGGAAAAATCGGCAAGAGGGCAGAGGGTGGAGACCCACAGAAGAACTAGGGCAGGGGTTTTCAAACGTGGCCCTTGGATGACTCGTGGACTTCATCTCCCAGAATTCCTCGGCCAGCGTGCCTTAAGTCGTAAAAGGACTAAGTTTGAAGACCCCCTGGTATAGACTCTCCTGCTTGAGCTGGGGGGGGGTTGGGCTAGATGACCTCCAACGTGTCCCTTCCAACTCTTTGTGTTCTAGCTCAAACGTGGCCCTTGGATGACTCGTGGACTTCATCTCCCAGAATTCCTCAGCCAGCGTGCCTTAAGTCGTAAAAGGACTAAGTTTGAAGACCCCCTGGTATAGACTCACCTGCTTGAGCTGGGGGGGTTGGGCTAGATGACCTCCAAGGTGTCCCTTCCAACTCTTTATGTTCTAGCTCAAACGTGGCCCTTGGATGACTCGTGGATTTCAGCTCCCAGAATTCCTCAGCCAGCGTGCCTTAAGTCGTAAAAGGACTAAGTTTGAAGACCCCCTGGTATAGACTCTCCTGCTTGAGCTGGGGGGGGGTTGGGCTAGATGACCTCCAAGGTGTCCCTTCCAACTCAGGGGTCTTCAAACGTGGCCCTTGGACTTCAGCTCCCAGAATTCCTCAGCCAGCACGGACCATATAAGCCAGGGCTCCTCAAACTTGGCCCCTTGGAGGACTCCTGGACTTCAACTCCCAGAATCCCTCAGGCAGGCACGCGTGCCCCGGCTGAGGAATTCTGGGAGTCGAAGTCCACAAGTCCTCCAAGGGGCCAAGTGTGAGGAGCCCTGAACTAGGGCAAGGTAACTGGAGCCTCTGGGCTAGAGATATCCTGGGCTGTCCTGCTTGGTGACCGGCCTTTGCCATCCCGGTGCCTCCCTTTCCGTTTCTGCAGAGGCTATGCCGGGGTTGGGGAGGGGTAGGTGCCAGTCCCCAGAGGTGGCTTTGAGGGTCTTGCGGGCGGAAGGACCCCTCCAGCTGCCCTCCAGAGGTTTCGGCTGGGCACAGGGCCGAGCCTCAGCAGCGGCAAAGCCGGCTCGGGTCTTTCGTTCCCGGCGGGCATCGGAGCCTCCTCGCTTGCCCCAGCGGGCAAGGACTGCCTTGGTTGGCACGGGGCACGGGGAAGGATCTTGGCTCAGACGGGCACGCTGCCGCCACCGCCGCCACCACCTCGGCTGCCCCGGGTGTATTTTTGGGGGCCCTGGAAAAGCGACACCTTCTCATCGGTGCCCGCGCCCGGCTGCTTTGTGGATTTCTAAAGAAATGTATTTATACGCCCGAGGCTGTATAAATAAAAATGACGGATGGGTTGGTTGGCTGCCTTTCCTGCTGGAAGGAGGGCGGCGGCTGGCTCCTCCGGATGAAGTCCTGGATTGTCGGGGTCAGCTCCCCACCTCGCTGGACAGCTTCAACTGCCCTACTTTTGGGGGGGCTGGGGGGGGCACAGCTCCCAGAGCCCCTGAGCTTGCATTCTGGTGTCCCAGCAGTCCTGGGGCACTTCTTGAGTTCCTCCTCCTCATTGCCCCGTTTGCCAGGCCCTGCCCGCTGCTGGCCTTCTCGAGGGGGGGCATAGGAGGGGGGGCAACGGTGATCTTTCTGTAGCTCAAAGGGGCTGGAAGCGCTCGGCGGGATAGCCGTCCCATCGTGGTCTGACCCATCCCGGACCCGTCCCGTCCTTCCTGCAGCAGAGAGCCCCACCTCCTCCTTTGCGCCCCCCCCTCCCCACAAGCTCTGTTTCCTCCCTTTGGAAATGCGGGGACGGGGGGGGGGGGGCGGGAAGAGAGGATTATTCGCAGCCTGTGGGAAGCGATAACAGAATCCTCCCCATGGAAAATCCTCCCCATGGAAAGAGTGACCGGGCAGTGTGGGAAGCACCGGGCCGTGGGGAGGAAGGGGCTCAGATTCAAAGGGGGGGGGGCGCGCCTGGCTGCTGTTTCTGCCTGGGCCTGAGGCCCTGGGCGGCGGGGTGGGGTGGGGTGGAGACCAGGAAGAGAGCCGGTTTCAGTGGGGGCTGGGGGGGCAGGAAGACCCCCCCCTCCTTTTCTGTTGGTCCCTGCAACCTTTGGAGTTCTCCCGTCTCTGCCCTGGAAGCGAAGGGATCTGTTTTGGAGGCCAAACCGGCTGTTTGGGCACAAAGGGACCGATGGGAATCTGACTTTTGGGAGGCCGATAATTAGAGGGTTAGGGTTCCAAGGGGTGATATTCTCTCCCCCCCCCCCCTCTCTCTCTCTCTCTCTCTCTCTCTCTCTCCCTCTTTCTCTCTCCCTCCCTCTCTTTCTTTTTCTCATTCTCTCTCCCATTCTCTCGTTCTCTCCCTCCCTCTCTATCTCTCGTTCTCTCTCATTCTCTCCCTCCATCCTCCTCACTCTGTCTTCCTCTCGCATTCTCTCGTTCTCTCCCTCCCTCTCTCTTTCACTCTTTCACTTTCTCGTTCTCATTCTCTCTTTCCCTCCCTCCCTAACCTCCCTCTCTCTCTTCCCCTTTTTTGGGGTGGGTGGGGGGAATGAGGGGGCAGGAGGCCTGGGAGCCCCCAGAGAGGCAGCAGGGATGAAAGGGCCCCGTTCAAAGCCACACGCAGCAGTGCAATCCGGAATAGGCGATTGCTCGTGTGTGGCAAGGAACAGTGCCCACCCCCCCCCACCCCCCCGGCTGCCTTCTCTTCCCTATTGCAGTTTTGTTGAATTAAATTCCTCCTTTACCCCCCCCCACTTACCCACCCCCTTTCTTTCTCATGATGTCAAGTCTCCTCGGCTAAGCTAGGCCTCTGCCTGCACTTGTAACGGTGGTTGGGAGTGCCAGGGTTTGGAACCTTGAGGACTAGAAGCTTGCGCTCTCCTGAACTCTGATCCGAAGCCCCGTGGGTTTTCCGGCAGGGTTGGCTGAATGGTGGAGAAAGGGGGAGTCCTTCCTCCCGGAGGCTCCATCCCACCCCTTCCTTCTCCTCCCCTCCTGGCACAGGATTTGGGGGTCTTTGGGGAAGGAGGGGCCTTCCTCCTTGATTAAAGGGCCCAGCGGCAGAAGATGGATGGTGCCACGGGGGGGGGCACTCCTTTCCCCCCCTTCCGGTACGGAGTCCCTTGGAAGGGTCTGAGAAGGAAGCGCCTGGCCTTCGGGCCCAGGCCCCGGAGCTCTCTGCTGGTGGGGGCTTTCTGGGGGTGGCAGGAAGCCTGCGGAGCAGTTCAGCAGCGGGGGGGGGGCGGAAACCTGGCAGCCGGGAGGAGAAAAAAATGGGGCAGGACTTGCAGTCACAAAGAGGAGCTGGAGTCAGGAGGCAGACTGGCTCTTTTTCATAACTTTGGGACGGGGGAGGGGGGAATGGAAAAAGTGCCCCTCCCCCAGAGCTAATTTGGTCTAGTGGTGAAGGCACCAGGCCAGAAACCAGGAGACGGTGAGTTCTAGTCCCGCCTTAGGCATGAAAGCCGGCTGGGTGACTTTGGCCCAATCACCAGGAGGTGGTGAGCTCTAGTCCCGCCTTAGGCGTGAGAGCCCGCTGGGCGACTTTGGGCCAATCGCCAGGCGACCGAGAGTTCTAGTGTGCCTTTGTCGCGATAGACGGCAGGGTGACTTTGGGCCAATAACTGTGAAATGGTGAGTTCTAGTCCCGACTTAGGCATGAAAGCCAGCTGAGTGACTATGCGCCAATCGCCAGGCGACTGAGAGTTCTAGTGTGCCTTCGTCGCGATAGCCGGCAGGTTGACTTTGGGCCAGTAACTGTGAAATGGCGAGTTCTAGTCCCGCCTTAGGCATGAAAGCCAGCTGGGCGACTATGCGCCAATCGCCAGGCGACTGAGAGTTCTAGTGTGCCTTCGTCACGATAGCCGGCAGGTTGACTTTGGGCCAGTAACTGTGAAATGGCGAGTTCTAGTCCCGCCTTAGGCATGAAAGCCAGCTGGGCGACTATGCGCCAATCGCCAGGCGACTGAGAGTTCTAGTGTGCCTTCGTCGCGATAGCCGGCAGGTTGACTTTGGGCCAGTAACTGTGAAATGGCGAGTTCTAGTCCCGCCTTAGGCATGAAAGCCAGCTGGGCGACTATGCGCCAATCGCCAGGCGACTGAGAGTTCTAGTGTGCCTTCGTCGCGATAGCCGGCAGGGTGACTTTGGGCCAATAACTGTGAAATGGCGAGTTCTAGTCCCGCCTTAGGCGTGAAAGCCAGCTGGGCGACTATGCGCCAATCGCCAGGCGACTGAGAGTTCTAGTGTGCCTTCGTCACGATAGCCGGCAGGGTGACTTTGGGCCAATAACTGTGAAATGGCAAGTTCTAGTCCTGCCTTAGGCATGAAAGCTCACAAGGTGACTTTGGGCCTGTCACCAGGAGACGGAGAGTTCTAGTTCCGCCTTAGGCGTGAAAGCCGGCTGGGCGACTTTGGGCCAGTCCTTCTCTCTGACTCAGTGCAGCCCACCTAACAAGGCTGTTGTGAAAAAAATAGAAAAGAGAGAGTGCCTTACTTGTTTAAAGGCACCTTGCAGGGGCCACCTCCAAAAAGGCCCTGCTTATCCCACCCCACCCCCTCCAAGGGCCATCCCTGCAACGGTCACCCGCGGAGCCTTTTGACCTCATGGCCAAAGCTGGACATTCTCCTTTGGGACACATTTGGGAGCAGGAAGGGAAGGCTGGGGGGGGGAGACTGTTTGGGGGCGGGGAAGGAAGGAACTGTGAGCTTTCAAGAGGCTGGACGTGTTTGTGCAAAGTTTCTCCCCTCCCGGGACAATTTCAGGAAACCGGTCAAGGCCTCTCGGTCTTTAAATAGCGCCCCGATGTTGCGAGAAGAGATGGTCATTGTTTGGGGCGGGGGGGGGGGAAAGGCAATGCAGCTTCCATTTTCCTAAGCACAGGGGGGGGAAAGGGGCGTAAAAACGAGCCGCGGAGAGGGGAGGGTTCCGCTGTGCCCGACACTGAGCGAGGACTATGGGATTTGTAAGCCTGAAACGTCTGGACTAACTACTCTGGCATCAAATCCCGCCAGGGCGAGAGCAGCGGAGGGGGAAAAAAAAACTCCAGCCCTTTTTTTGGTGTGTGTGTGGGGGGGGGGCACAGGGCAGCTCCCCAGCGGGATCAGCTCCTGCAGGGAGGGGGGGGCAGAAGCGCCAGGAAGAGTGGTGTGCGTGCGTGCGTGCGCTCGTCCCCGTGCCCAGATGTTCCCCTGCCAGCCGTGGCAGGGAGCAGTCCCGTACCTGCTTCCCTGCCTTGCCAACTGCTGCTTCTGCCCTCCGGCAGTTGCCTCCGCCGCTCCTCCCTTTGCACCCGGTGCCAAAAAGGGGACGGCGCGCCCTCTTCTTCACGTGGGGGGGGGCCTCTCCCAGGGCAGGAACATCCAGCCAGACTCAGGAAGGCCGCCGTGGGTGCTGGCCACTGAGGTCCGGGCATCCTGGAAGCTGCGCCAGGCGCTAGGCAGGATGGGCGGGGAGGAGCCGGCCGGGTTGAGGGCCGGGAGGGGGGGCAGGAAAGGGGGCATCGCTGCCTCCCCCTCCCCAGATCTGCAGGTCAAGCGAACCCAAGTGGCTGCATTCGCACAACTTGTGCAGGTTGCCGAAGGTTCCCGTCGTCGGGTCGGTTTTACGATTCAGCGTATTCGGGGCAACTCAGAAAACGGGGGTGTCTTGGGTAACCCCTCCCCACCCTAAGAACGAGTTTCTTTTACACACACACACACACACACACCTCCCTTGAGGGGTTGGCTGCGTCCACCCAGCTGGGATCCAGCGGATGGGCAAGGCTGCTGCACTGACTACCCCGCCCCCCCCCCCCCGTGTCCTCTGGATGGCTGGGTGGCTTTGCCGGTGCCCATGCCAGCCTTCTCGGCGTGAGCGGCTGAGGCCTTGATTGGCAGCTCGCCTCTCCGTCCCCAAGGGAGCAGCTGGGCATCTCTGGGGCTGCGCAAGGAGAAGGAAGATCAGCTCTCCCTTTTGCTTCCACCACCCCCCGCCCCCCCCCCCCCACCCCCCCACCCCATCGTGATCCAGAGGTCTATTTTTTCCTGGGCTGTTCGGTCTCGTCGCCCGACGGAAGGCTTTGTCTGAAATAGACCCTGTTTTCAATCCAGCCCAGGCTCTGGTGACAGGTGCAACTGGTCATTTGGGGGGGGGGGGAAGGAGAAGAGAGGGACGGGGTGGGGGGGCTGTTTTCCTTCCGGCCAGGCCAGGCCTGGCTGGGGATCCAGAGGGGGGGGGTAACCAATCCCAGAACAGGCTCCAGTGTCCGTTTCTGTAGCCAGCCAGGATTATGGGCAAACTGGGCTTCTAGCTGCAGCCCGGATTTTTTTAGGGGAGGGGGATTTTGGCCAGCCTCTAGTTTAGCTTCCCTTCCTTGATTTTTTTTTGGGGGGGGGGCGCTGTGGGGGCTGGAAGCAGGCAGCTGGAAGAGCAAGGCTGGCTGAGGAGTGGAAAGGTCTTTGCAACGGAAGAAGGGCCTTGCCTGTGTTTGTTTGGGGGCGAGGGGGGTCAGAGACCCCAAGACACCTTCGAAGCGCGCGCGCGCGCGCGTACACACACACACACACACACACACACACACACACCTGGCTTGAGAGGGGCTCAGAAACCTCTTGGGGGGTGTTGAAGGCCTGCCCAGTCCAGCTCTGGTGCCCTCAGAGCGGTCAGCGCTCCACCCGGGCAGAGGCTGAGGTCCAAATCTGTGGGCTCACCGCTACACACACACACACACACACACACACACACACACACACACCTGGCTTGAGAGGGGCTCAGAAACCTCTCGGGAGTGTTGAAGGCCTGCCCAGTCCAGCTCTGGTGCCCTCAGAGCGGTCAGCGCCCAGTCCAGCAGCGTTGAAGGCCGGGTGTCTTCCTCGGCTCCACCCGGGCAGAGGCTGAGTTCCAAATCTGTGGGCTCACCCCTACACACACACACACACACACACACACACACACACACACACTCTGGCCTCTGCCATCCTGGGCACTAGGCCCCTTTCCATGATGGAATTTGCATGGTTGGTGCTGTGTGTGTGTGTGTGTGTGTGTGTGCATGGCGCGATTTCTGAGATCACCAGAGCCCCCTATGCACCCAAGAGTTTTTGGGCAGCGCTGGGCACCCTCTGCTCTCATGGTTGGGCATGGCGTTTTCTTCCACCCCTCATCCAGCGGGCGGTACCTTGTGCCAGCTCTCCCGGCTTGGCCGAGGCCACTAGCTGTCCAGCTTCAAAGCGTCCGGGAGTCCCAAGGCAGACGCCGGGCAGGTTGGCACGCTGCCCCTGCCGGCCTTCCCAGGCCCCACGGTTTCACACACACACCCCCGGCTCCTACTTCCCCTCTTCCTTTCACAAAGGGCCATCCGTGTCCGGTTAAATCTCTTTTTTATGCCGGCAGCTCAGTCCTTTGTCCCCGGCCCGGTCAGCCTGCAGTAATGCGGCCGGGCCCGTGTTTGCACAGGAAAATTGCTGCTTTGACGAATTCCTGCCCTCGGTCTGGAGCCCCAGGCGGCGGCGGGACCGGCTGCTTTGCCTCACCTGAGTCCCCTTGAGGAGAGGGGGCCGGTGGAGCTGGAGGGCCCAGGTATCTCTTAAACGCCCCCCCCTCCCCACCCCCCAACTCTGGATTACGACTATCAAGCAGCAGGCAGGGAAGTTGAATCTCTGTGCCCAGAGAGCCCCCTCCTTTTCCCCTCCTGCTCTCCAGAGAGGGGTGCTGGGTGCCCGGGGGGGGCAAGCCCCCCTCCCCCATTCAGGGGGGCTAAAGGCTGGGATGGGGGGGCAACGTGCGCTTTTTCCTGGATCTGCTGGCTAACGGGAGGCTTCCCTCAACCCTCAACCCTCAATCCTGTGCCCCACCAGCAGAGAGAAACCCAGGCAGACAGACACAGTGCGGCTGCCTTTGTGTGTGTGTGTGTGTGTGTGGAGGGGGTTTGTATGTGTGTGTGTGTGTGTGTAACCCCGGTCATTCGGCACATCCTTCCAACCTCTGGAGCTTCTGGCGAAGGTCACCTGCTCGAGTGTGTGTGTTTTAACAGCTCCCGTCACACACACACACACACACACACACACACACACACACACCGAGGCGGCACCGATTTGAGAAGGGGCAGGTGGAAACCCCCCACCACCACCTTGCCAGGGCAAGTCTTGGCCTAACCGGAGGCCCTGGTTGCCAGCTCAGAGCGCCTTCCTGCGCAAGAAAGGTTGGGTCCTGTCGTGGGCAGCGTGAGCTTGCTGCGCACGCACACACACACACACACACACACACACACAGAGACACCCCGTTCTTGCTTCAGGGGTGCCCTGCGGCTTCCCCTCCGCTGGCATCCTCGGGGCACGGCTGGGAACGGCTGCAAGGCAGGAGGGGAGGGGCCAGGCCAGGCCGAGTTTTCTTGCCAGGGGTGGCGAACTGGCGGCCTGGGCTTCTTGCATTGCGTTGTGAACTGTGAACAGTACCCGCGGGGTAACCCGTCTGCCAGTGCTGGCGTCCTGGGCCAAGGCTGGCGTCTCTCCTTCCCAGAAAGACAGACAGACAGACACACACACACACACGGTGCATAGGACTCCTTGGTCGCTTCCTCAAGCATCGGTGAACCTAACCAGGCAGCCCTGGGCTTCTTTCCGCCATTGCGGCGGGGGTGGGAATAGCCTTTCCTGCATCCGCGGCGGTGCCAGTCAGCCAACAGCTGAACTGCAGGTCTGCAAGCAGGGGAGCCCCAGTTTGGTAGCAGTGCCAAGCTGGCCGTGGGCACCCCTTCTCCGAGGCCCACCTTTTGCTTCCGGGGCGAGGGGAAAATTCCCTTCAGAGCACCCTCTTCGGGTTTTCCGGTCGGCCGAGAATCCGCGCGGCCTGCTTCCCGCCATGCCTCTCTTGGTGCTGGGATGAAGGATGGCTGGGCTTGGGTGGCATTCCTTCATTCCTCCCCACACCCGAGAGCCCTCAAGGCCCATCCTTAGGGAATCACAGCTTCCACCCTTCCGCCCCAGAGCGCCTTGAGGACCCTTGCCTTCCGCTCTCAATGGGTGTCTCGCGCACCTTCGGAACAAGCCCCTTTTGTAGCCTGCCAGCTTGGGCGCATCTGAAGGCGGTGAAGTGGCCCCAATCCCTTTGATGCTGTTTCTCCAGGCCCGGGGAGGGCGGGGGGGGGGCGTTTTCCCTGCATGGCACCCAGCCCTGCAGGGGAAGGAAAGGAGAATTACTCTCTGCTCGGCATCTTGCGAGCGGCTTATGCCAGGATTCGGGCATCGGGGGGGGGCCAGGAGGAGGCCGGAGCTGCCTGGTGGGGCTGTGGGCAGGAGGCGATCCTGGGCTGCGAGACAATTTCCCCCCCCCCCCCACACACACACACAAACCCTCCTCCTCTCTCCTGCAGGTGGCTCAGGCCTCCAGCCGACTGGACGAGGCCACGTTCCCGGAGGACACGGAATCGGAGATCACCCACTGGCTGCGGAAGGGTTACGATAGCACTTTTGACGATGAGGATCTCATGGCTGGGGGCCCGTCCGGAGGTGAGCCAGGGAGCGGAGGGGCCCGGAGGGCTTCGGAGAAGCCTCTTCAGCGCCCCCCCCCTTTGGCCCTCCTGCCCCCCCCCACTGATCTCCTGGTTGTTGCAGATGAGAACGGCAGCGGAGAGAACGGCAGCGGGATCGTCTCGGCCGAGTCCCCCCAGGATCTCTTCTCCACAGGTGAGCGAGCGCGTGCCGGGCCGGCGGTCAGAGAACTCGCCCGAAGGAGGGCTGGTGAGACCCGAGGGGTGCCCACGTGGTCCCACCAAGTGCCTCCCCAGCTCTTCAGGGCAGGGCGGTCCCTTGGCAAAGGCCTCTGGTCCCGGACGAGACCCCCTTGCACCCGCTCCCGAGTTTCTGGGAGCCATGCTGGCGGCCTTCGGAGCTGCAGAAGATGCTGGGAGCGGCCGGGCCCGGCTTCGGATCTTCCCAGGAGCCGAGGCCAAGCTGCCTCCACGTGCAAGAATCTCTGGCAGCACCCGCCAGCGCACGGAGCAGGCTCATCATCCGGGGGCGTGGATGGGAAAGGCAGCCGGGCGGATCTGTCTGGACGGGGGTCTCTGGGGCCGATGCTGCCCCGTTCTCGGAGCGTTTTAGCAGATGGCTTCCCTTCCTCCCTCCCTCCCTTCTCGCCAGGAACGTCTTTCTGGCGAGGGGGGAAGAGATGTTTTTTCGCTCTTTTGAGGCCTGCCCTGTGCTGGGAAATAGCGAACCAGCCACGTTTGCCTTCAGGCCCACTCGGAGGGCGAGGGGTGCCCAGCCCCGGGGCTTTCCTCCGAGGAGCCTCGGGTCTGCAGCTCCCCTTGCGTTGAAAGCGGCAGCTGGCTGGGCAAGGCAGCCCTTTTCGGGCGTCCCTTGTCCTCTCTTGAACCCCGCTCTTTCTGCTGCCCTCCCCTCTATTCCTCCCTCCTCCCCCCCACCCGGTTTTCATTCCCCGATGCTCTTTACCAGTGGATTCAAGCCCGACAGATGTGTGGTGTGTGTGTGTGCGTGCGTGCGTGTTTGTTTATTCCTTTGCCCCTGGGAAGCAGCAAACTCTGGCCTTGCTTACTTCGGACAACCCCTGTTCCAGAAAGCGGGGCCAGACCCCTATGGCTGTCTTGTTTTTTCTGGGACAGCTGGCGCAGATGCAGCTGGGCCTGGACAGCCCGGCCCCGCTGATGTGTGGGTGTGTGAAGAGAGCGCGCTCGCACCCGACCTGGGGAACGTGCCTCTTTTTCCCCCCCAGCCTCGGTCTAGCCATTCTGCCCACGCGTCGTCGCTGGGTCAAGCCTCGAAGCCGGGGCTACAAGCAGATGGCTTGTGGCTTCGGCTTCCTGGGAAAAGCCGGGGAGCTTCCCAAGGTGGGAGGGAGGACGAAGAGGTTCCGCTCTGGGCTTTCTTGGGCGCGGTGGGCCTCGGTGAGAGGGCCTCAGGAGAGGTCCTGCAGTGGGGTGGCTGGTCAGGGCCACGGGGGAGAAGAAAGCTCCCCGCGAGGTGGGCTTGCCGTTTGTCCTTGCACCTTCAGCTGGATCTCCAGATCTTTCTTTCTTTCGCCTCTCCCCTTCTTTCTCTCCTTTCTCTTCTCTGCAGACTTCCCATCTCCTCCTGCTCCTCCTCCTCCTTCTCTTCTTCCTTCTCCTGCGGGCCCTCCTGCGCCTGCCCACCTGGCCGCCCCCGAGCCGGACGATGAGTCTCCGCTCAGTAAGTGGCCGGTCCTCTCGGGCTAGAGGATCCCCAGGACGAGTTGGTGGAGGAAATCGGGTCCAGGCTGGGAGAGCAGCGGGACCCCTCGCCTGCTGGACGGGACGGGGGTCAGGCCTTGCCGGGAGAGAGATAGGCTACCCCCCTCCAACCCCCCTTGGCCGAGCAGCCAGGAAAGTCAGGAGCTGACCGCCTGTCCTGCTCTTCCCCCCCCCCAAAGGCAGGACGTTTTCAGCTTTGCTTTGCTTTGCCTGCGATGAGGATTTGATCGGCCAGCCCCGGTGTGGACGAGGGTCTTGCTACTGACCTATTCTTCCGGCTGAGGCTGGGGAGTAAGGGATGCAGGGAAGAACTCGGCCGGCTGGCTCTGTCCCAAAGCGACTTCTCTGGGGCAGAAGGAAGGGGCTGTGGGCTTGAGGTCCCCGTGATCCAGGACTTGGTATTTTTTTGCTGCACACCCCCACCCCCACCCCCCCTGCAAGGTCCAGGGCCTTTGAACGTGGCCAAGGGGAAGCTGACTCAGCCCGGAGCCCTTTCTGCATTGTTCTCCTTCGCAGCTGCAAGCAGCTCCCCACCGCCTTAAAAGGAGGCAAAGCTCCAGTGCTCCTTTGTGCCCCCCCCTGCAGAAGGACCGATGTGGGGAGGGAGGGAGGATAAGCCAGCCTTCCTAGTTTTCCCTCCCCACCTCTGGACCTGGGGGCCGTACCCTTCCACCACCCCCCCCCCCCCGCCCGCCCACATGTTGCGCTGGCTGACTCACAGCTTCTCTTTTGCAACCCTGTGGCTTCTCTCCTGGGCTGGTGGCTGAGATTTCCATCTCTCCTCCCCCCCTCTTTCACATCTGCTAGTCCAGATGTGCTCCCCCACACCACAGCCCCCTGGCAGGGGAAGAAGCCCCATAGCTCCCTCACCCCAAAACGGCGGAGTCAGGGGAGCCCCGTTTCCCCTGAGCCCCAAAGGACGTTCCCAGCCTTTTTCCTGGTCCCAGACGCCGCACTCTGCAGGCGGTTAAGGGTGAAGTGTTGGCTTCCTCCCGAAAGCTACCGGCTGCAGAGGGGTGTGTGTGTGTGGCGGGAAAGAGGCAGGGCGCAGGGCAGGCCTGGCACATTCCCCACTGGCGGCTGTGGGACAATGTGCCCGCAGGAAACAGCAAAAGCCCCCCCCCCATCCCCACCGCCGCTGCCTTCCTTCGAAGGCAGGGGCAAGGCACATTCTTTCAGGGTGACTCCGCAGGTGGGTGGGGCCCTGGAGCGGCTGGGCCAAGTCACGGGGGCACCGTAGGCAGCCCAGCTCTGAATGGGGCTATTATGAGTGAAGGATGAACAACAGCCCCCCCCACCCTCGGTCCTTGAGACGGGTGGGCACCCTGGAATCTCAGAATGTGCGGGTGGGCGGGGGCCGAGAGTGGCCTGGAGTTTTTCACCCGGCTTGAACCGGGAACGGCGGCTGGCCCGTCTCTCTTTCCCGTCCTGGATCTGGGCACGGGCAGGGGCCCTGCAGCCAGCCAGGTGGTCCTTCTGCAGCTCTTCCCCCCGGCGGAAGCTCCGTCTGTCCCCACCGGTCTCCTCCTTCCGTGGCTTCGCTCCTCTCCCTCTTGAAACGGGGTGGGGTGGGGGAGATCAGTACCTGACCACAGACTCTTTGTAACGGGGAGCACTGGAGGACGCCGGCGGCTATGGTTGCTTTCCTGGTCCGAGACGGCGGACGCCAGCACCTGACGCAAGCCGGCCTGGGGGGGGGGCTTCTCCCACCCCGTCCCTGGAGCTGAGTTTGGCCCCGGCCACTGGCCGTCCAGCTTTGCAGCTGGGTCTGGAATCTGCGGCTGGCTGGGCCTCTCGGCAGGCTGTGAAAACCGGGGGTGGGAGACCTCAGCCCCTCCTGTGCCTGGCTCACCTACCCCCCCCCCCCCGCTGTCCCCGAGGAGGAAAGGGTCTGTGGGACAAGCGCCCGGCGAGTCTGGGCGTCCTCCAGACTTTCCCCTCTGGGAGCGGAGGGACGGGGCCCCCTTCATCCTGCCCAAACATCTGCTCGGCACCGTGGGCTTCAGGGCAGGGCCCCCTTTGGGCTACGGCCATGTAGGCAGGGATCTAGCCAAGAGGGTTGTGTGAAGGGCTTGCTCAGCACGCTTGCAAAGCTTGCAAAGCTGCAGAGGGCGGCCAGGCCTTCCTCACCTGGCCCCTTTCCTTCGCAGTCTACTTCCGGGCCCAGGTGAACTTCACCCATTCCTTCGCGTACAGCCACCGCCTGGAAGATGTCAACTCAGAGGCCTTCCAGGAGGTGTCCGAAGCGGTGGTGGATACGGTGAGGCCCCCCCTCCTCCCCCCCGGGGTCCCCTCTCCCCATCTGTCCTCCTCTCTGGAGCAGAAGTCACCCCTGCTTTCCTTGTGGACATCCACTGGGGTTCTGTAAAGATGGTGGATTTAAAATTCCTCAGGGCTGGTCTCCCTGACCGTGAGATCCCCACAGATCACTGGGAGAGAGATCCCCTCTTCCTCCTCTGCCCAAAGCAGAGGTCATAAGTCCAGAAGCCGACGGGTAGGTGGGTTAGAGAGCTGCCCCCCCCCAAATTGTCTGAACCGTTTCTCCCCCCCCCCCCTTCCAATCTCTCCCTTTCTCTTAGCTGGAATCTGAATACATCAAGATCCCCGGTGAGCAGTCGGTCAGCGTGGTTTTTATCAAGTGAGTATCTGGGTGGGCGGAGAGAGGCTTTGGGGCAGAATTTGAACCCGCACCCCTCTTCGGAAGCCGCAGGCCGAAGCCGCAGGCTTGCCAACACAGCCGGGGCGGGACCCGTTTGGGGCGACCCATGGGGGGGGGAAAAAGCGCACGCCGGTTTGTGTCCTCGCTGCGCAGGGAGGTCGACGGCTACGTCTTTGTGGAGCTGGACGTGGGATCCGAGGGGAACGCGGACGAGGGGCAGATCCGCGAGGTGCTCTTCTCTGTGGTGGCCAGCGGCTCCATCGCCTCCTACCGCACCTCCCGGAAGGGATTCCAGTTCCGGCGCCTGGGAGCAGGTGACGCTGCCCGCTGACTTTACCCGGAGGGGAGGGCAGCGCGGGCAGGTGACCGGGAGGGAGTGGGCACCCCCCCTCCCCACGCCGCTAACTCTGGGTTTGCTTTCAGCCCAAACCCCGCCTCCTCCCATCTCCGAAGCGCCACCAGGTAAGCCAGGGGCCGGAGAGGCGCACGGAGGCCTGCGCGCGGAGTCCCACCGACTTGGCTGCCCAGACACGGCCTTTCCCTTTTTCTCTCTGCGTGCCCTTGGCCTCCCCGGCGTCTTTGCCGGAAGCGAGTCTTGGCAGGGAAGACACTTGTCCCCTGAGGGGGGCTCCGATTTCAGCAGCTGCAGGGTGCTCGGCCCCAGAGACGGAGGAGGGGGAGGAAGAGGAGGAGGAAGAGGAGGAGAAGGCCGGCCTTTTGTCCTTCTCTGCCCAGATTCTGTCTGGAGCTGGGGGTCCACCCACCCCCTTCATCCTGCATACCTATCCCTCCCTCCCTCCCTCCCCAAAGCATTTCCAGGCCTCCTTGCACCCCTCCTTGCGCTGCCTGCCTGCGAGTGTGGAGCATGTGGATCTTGGCCTTTGATGCGAGCGCTTCTCATTCCCAGCTCCTCTGGACGGAGCTTCCCAGCTGGGACTCCGTGGGAAGGGCGGCCGGGCACTGCTATGCAGCTCTAGCACATAGCTAGGAGTCCAGGAGGCACTGCCTCCCCTCCCCCCCCGCCCCTCCCCGACACACTTCTCTTGCTGGCGTGTTGTTGTGTGTCTTGCTGAGCAAAATCGGGAAGCCGGAAAAGGACCACTTCCCGAACTTGCCTTGTGCTTATAGACTCTCGCTGTGTGCTGTGATTTTTGTGTGCGCTTGATGAGCGAGGCAAGGGGTTGGCAGCCTGGTTTGGGGGGGGCAGGGGCGGTGTTTAGCCGGAGGGCTTGGGTGCAGTCACACCGTGGCGGGAGCGGCACATGGGATCTCATTTCACTGCCCTGAGTCCTTCGGGAGAAGAGCGGTATATAAATAAAATTATTATTATTATTATTATTATTATTATTATTATTATTATTATTATTATTATTATTATTATTATTATTATTATTATTATTATTATTTGCACACCCAGTTCCAGAAAAGATCTTTGGCAAGAGAGCTTTCAAATCAGAAAACCTGCTTCCTGTTTGTATATCCCAGGGGTAGGCAACCTTGGCTCTTTTTATGACTCGTGGACTTCAACTCCCGGAATTCCTGAGCCAGCATGGCTCTGCTTGGAAA